>CADEHL010000314.1:1105000-1377937 GCA_902827135.1 Harpagifer antarcticus | reverse complement strand
AACAGATACGCTCCGCTGACCCAGAACCGGAGATCTCTTTCTGATGACCTGGATAACCTGTTCTCTTCACACAGCAGGGTAAGGACCAATAGCTACTCTAAAAGTAAAAGGCTAGAGGGAAAACTAACGACTGGGCCTGAAACTCTGATTGTGGGTGATTCTGCTGTAAGAGATGTAAAAAGTCTGTGTAGTAAGAACACACCAAAGTACTCTGTTTTCCCAAGGATATGGTCTCTGACTTGGCTGAGAAGATCCTGCATATTGGGGCTGAACATCCGACTGTGAAGAATGTGGTACTGCACATTGGAACAAATTATGTTGTGAAACAACAGTCAGAAGTGCTGAAAAAATACTTTAAATGTCTGTTGGAAACTGTCAGCTCTCTAAATGCAGAGGTGTTCATCAGTGGCCCTCTACCACCAGTCAGAAGAGGAGTGGAGAGATTCAGCAGACTTTAGATTTGTTCTGACCCCGGGTCTGGCTGTCTATAGTGTATTGACTTTGACCGTCTAGTCATTGTTGGTGATTTTAACATCCATATTGACAACCCCCAGGACAGAGGGCTAAAGTACTGTTTTGTGTTCTTGACAACTATGGACTGATACAGCATATGACAGAGACCACGCACAATAAGGGGCACACTCTGGACTTAATTATCTCAAAGGCTCTGAATATCTCTGAGGTTATGGTGGCTGATGTTGCACTCTCTGATCATTCCTGTGTTTTCTTTGAGAGCTCTATTTCTGTTTACAAAAATGTTCAAAAAGAGGTAACTACAAAGCAATATTTAACTGAAAATACTCGGGAAATGTTTACTCTTAATTTTTATTCCACACTTGCCCCTGCTAACATCTCAGTAAATGAGCTAGTAGATCATTTTAATTCAAAAATTCAAAATGTTATAGATGCCATTGCTCCAACTAAGGTAAAGGAATTGATTGGCAAGAAAATGTCTCCATGGAGACATGGATGTGTGTTTGGATGTGTTCCAGTCAGGCTTTCGTCCAAAACACAGCACTGAGACTGCTCTTATAAAGGTCTTGAATGACATCCACTTAAACACAGACAGTGGCAGAACTTCAGTGTTAGTATTATTAGATCTCAGTGCTGTGTTTGACACTGTTGACCACAACATATTACTAGACCGACTGGAAAACTGGGTGGGACTTTCGGAAACAGTTCTAAATTGGTTTGAATCCTACTTAAAGGACAGAAACAACTTTGTTTCTATAGGTAAATACACATCTGAGTTGACAAATATGACATTTGGGGTTCCTCAAGGCTCCATCTTGGGGCCTCTTCGCTTTAACATCTACATGCTATGCTACCACTGGCTCAGATAATGAAACAACAAAATAAGTTACTATAGCTATGCAGATGACACACAAATGTACGTAACAATTTCACCAGGAGACTACGCTCCAATTCAAACACTGAGTAAGTGCATTGAACAAATCAATGACTGGATGTGTCAGAACTTTCTCCAATTAAACAAAGATAAAACTGAGGTAATGGTTTTTGGAGCCAAGGCAGAACGTTTAAAAGTTAGTGCTGAGCTTCAGTCTGCAATGTTCAAAACAACAGATAAAGCCAGAAATCTTGGTGTAGTCATGGACTCTGACCTGAGTTACAACAGTCACATTAAAACAATTACTAAAATCAGCCTACTATCACCTAAAGAATATATCTAGGATTAAAAGACTAATGTCACAGCAGGATTTGGAAAAACTTTTCCATGCTTTTATCTTCAGTAGACTGGACTACTGTAATGGTGTCTTTACAGGTCTCACAAAAAAATCTATTAGAAAGATGCAGCTGATTCAGAACGCTGCTGCTCGAGTCCTCACTAACGCTAAGAAAGTGGATCACATCACTCCTGTTCTGAAGTCTTTACACTGGCTTCCTGTGTGTCAAAGAATTGATTTCAAAATACTGCTGCTGGTTTATAAAGCTTTGAATGGTTAAGGCCCAAAATACATTTCTGACCTCCTGCTAAATTACGAACCATCCACATCTCTCAGGTCTTCAGGGACTGGTCAGCTTTCTGTCAGAACTAAACATGGAGAAGCAGCGTTCAGTTATTATGCTCCAAATATCTGGGACAAACTCCCAGAAACCTGCAGGTCCGCTGCAACTCTGACTACTTTTAAATCCAGGCTGAAGACTTTTCTTTTTGTCGCTGCTTTTAATTGAACTACTCATATCTTAAACTGCACTGTAACTTTTATCCATGTATTTTTTCTTTTAATGTTTATTTTTATCTTTGCTTTTTAATGACTGATTTTAAATGCCATTTTCTTAATGTCTTTCAGTTTTTGTAAAGCACTTTGAATTGCCTTGTATTAATAGGTGCTATATAAATAAACTTGCCTTGCCTTGCCTTGCCTTGCCTTACAGGAAAGGGAAAACTCCAAAGCATAATAGTGCCTCTTTAAGGATGAATGGGAAGCTACATATTGGCTGTGATTGGTTGTTTCTTTCTCATATGACATGCAACTGAAGAACGTTTACATGGAAGGAACATTTCCACAATTTTTTCCACAAAGATATTCTACAATCCAATCATATCTACTTTATGATGTCCATCGATGCAACTGCACTAGCAAATGTACAGGGGGGCGTTCAGTTAGCATTATGTCAATTCTGAGTATATATCCTGTAAAGGTGAACACATGTAAAATGCTGCCCATAGGAATAAAAGTCCTTACCAAGACCTAATGAACAACTTGAGCAGAATACAATGTGTGTCAATCATGTAACGCTAACTGTGAGTACGGTTTATAAAAATAATATCATACAATTATCATCTTTTGATTATATTGCTCTAATTAGGATAAAGAATTTCGAATTGTGTTTACTTGATTAGGAACCCAAACTGTAAAAAGATTATTAGTGTGGCATGTTGCCAGTTAACTGTATAAGGGAGTATTGTCAATGTGTGTGTTTGTGTGTTTGTTTGTTTGTGTGTATGTGTTTCACGAGTCACAGGTTTTAATCTGTTTTTATGTGAAGTCTTATATTTGTAATTGTGAGCAGCAGTTTAAACAGTATGAGACATGACAGTTGTAGAAGGTTATTAGCAGATTTTCCACCACTGCGTTGTAATGAATCTTCAAGATAACATACCTCCTCTGAGGTTTGTTTGCGAAGGTGAATCTGACATCATTCTTGAAAAAAATTCAAAAAACATGACAAGATTAAGGAAACATTCCTGCCTTGACCCCAATGAAAACTGCTCAAGATAACTTAATTAACTCATTAAGTTGAGAGCACGTAGCATCAAGCTGGTTTGGAGCCGTTCATTTGAACTTTGGAGTGTTTGTCTGTTTTAATTCAGTTAATTTGATGTGAGGACAACGGAGTCTCGTGTGAAGGGCAAAGCAGGCAGGGGATTATCTGTGTGCCTCAAGAATGTGACTTTGACATGTGGAGAAATGCAAAAGCTTATTCTTCTTCCTTTTATTTAATGTATACATTTTTTCCTAAAGCAGTGGAACTCAACCTTTGGACAGGGACTCAATAGGCCACAACTTTACAATACAATATTTTAAAAAGTTTGGATTCTTTTTTAAAGATATAAAAATGGGGAGTTGTGGTGCTGCAGTGGATTAGTGCGTTGGTGTTCAGGGGAGCACAGTTCAAACCCCAGTGCAGTCAGCATGTCGTTGTATCCCTGGGCAAGACTCTTCACCCCAAATTGCTCCTGTGGGGATTCTCCACAGTATTGAGTATGTAAGTCACTTAAAAATAAAGGATAAAAGCGTCTAACAAGTAACATGTAATGTAATAATATAAACCTATTTCTAAATCTCACAGAGATAAGGGGATGGTCAAGGCTTCAAGTACTCAGTTACAATCACATAAGCTAAGAGAGAAATGGACAAGCACAATTGAGAAGAAAATACCACATTTGTCAAAGGACAGTATACATAAAATACATAACACATAGTATACACACATATGTATATATATTGAATATTGTTTACGGACCTCTGCCTTCTACCTGCTCAGTAATCTGTGGTGTGTTTTCTACTGTGCCCTGAAGTGCAAGACAACCACAGCATTTCAGAAAACACAACAAGCCATTTCACAAACGCTAACAGCATTTCAGAAAACACTACAGCATTTCACAAAAACGCTACAGCATTTCACAAAACACAACAGCATTTCACAAAACGCTACAGCATTTCAGAAAACACTACAGCATTTCACAAAACGCCGCAGCATTTCACAAAACAACAACAGCATTTCAGAAAACACCACAGCATTTCACATTGGACGGAAAAGGTATTCCTTAGGGAGAACACTTCTTGTTTGTGATTGGACAGAGCCAGCCCGTGTAGCCGTTAGCACACACTTAGAGCTCACAGCTCCTCATATCTGTTCATAAACTGGACAAAAGTTAAACATATACAAAACACAGACTGTCTATGTCATTTAGAATACAGTCGCTGCTTTATTTATGTCTGTATGACGTTGTTGTGAGTGTGGACGGAGCAGCTACAGGTTAGTTTAGCCTGATCGATCCGATTCCGATTTACATGGAGATACGGCCCGCCCCCTCTCCAGCGTCTGTTGGAATGACAGGAGTAAACACAGAATTAATGCTTTATTAATTCCATGGTTTTTAAGGGGCTTATCTCCATGTAATACTATGGTAGACCACCCAATATTCGCATCACTCTAATCGCTCGAGTTTCACCACGGCTTGTGTTTGCTCCTCTCATTTAACAAGAGGCGCTGGAGAGGGGGCGGGCCGTATCTCCATGTAAATCCTATGGGAGATACCAACTACAACAAAATGAACATATTTGACCGTGATTTAATAGTAATACACGTTTCAAAGTGATGCCGAAGTAACTACATACTGATAACGGTTAGTAAAAACCATGAATTAACGCTTTGACAAGTCTGCAGATAAGACGGCAGGCGAAAAGCTTTTAAAATGCGTTTTTTTCTGAATGGAATCGGAACCCATTCAGGCTAAACTAACCTGTAGCTGCTCCGTCCACACTCACAACAACGTCATACAGACATGAATAAAGCAGCGACTGTATTCGCCATGACATAGACAGTCTGTGGTTTGTACATGTTTAACTTGTGTCCAGTTTCTGAACAGATATGAGGAGCTGTGAGCTCTGAGTGTGTGCTAACGGCTGATGTGTTGGGACCATAGACTGTATATATAAATGGACGTAGTGTCCGTGGCGTCACCCATAGGATTCTTCAGAGTTGCCGTGAAGCCCTTAGTAGGCGGAGTCGGCCACTAACGGCTCGACTGTGACGTCAGAGTCTAATCCCGCCTGCTCCAAATAAGGGCAAGAGGCGGAGCCGAGGCGGGACCTGCTGCCTCCGAACTGGAAGTAAACAGAGCTAGCTCAGGCTAAGAAGCTAAGCTAACATGAAATACATGCATACCAAGTTACTGCTAACAGTGTAGTTCCCCGATATACACGTTACATTCATAATCAAATGAGACAATCTGCAAGAGAATTAGCTATATTTTGTTATTCTTAATAACTCCGTTAGCTCCGGCGGCCACCACTGGGATAATTGTCCCCCTATTAACATTTGCTCCCATTTAGCATTATGGGCGTCATAGCCATAGACCAGGGGTCGGCAACCTTTTTGATATGAAGTGCCATTTAAAAAAAAAAAATTGTTATCAGCGTGCCAACGATCGAGAATTATCAAGGGGGGGGGGGGGGGTTGAGGAACTTGACGCTCGTCAACTATCAGCAGGAGGGCGGGGGAGCCTCGCTGCGGGGAAGCAGTGTGTGGACCTGTCAGCGCAACTTACATGATGCCGAATTTAACAAACGCATTTAAATAATTGGTTTAAACGGCATAATAATAAGGACGATCGTCCATTCTGTGATTCTCCAGAACACACGTTATGATATTAGGGTCATGCAGAGTGAGATGAGATCGCTGTCCCTTTAAGAGAGAGAGAGAGAGGGGTGTGGCTTGTGCATACGTGTTTGTGGATGGTAGAGCAACAGTGAGGGAACGTGTGTATGTATGTTTCTGGAAGTGAAACGAGGCAGCAGAAAAACAGAGGTCTGGTATGTATTTTGTGAAACAGAAGAACAGCTAAATAAATGCAACGGCCTCCCAAGAAGAGCTCGCCTTTCTCCAGTCATTTAAGCTAAAGTGGGTTATTGAACCTGAAGCTTGTTGCTTCTGCCCTGGGAGACGACAAAGAGTCATCCCCTCCTCGACTACGGTCTGGGAGCCGACAGGAAAGTTCAACACACAGATGGCCAGTCCGCCCCTTTGTAGCATATTATTTCGATGAGAGATGAGCAGATCGCCACTGGGCTTTCAACTAAATACACAGCCACGCAAAAACTGCGGCATGTGTACAGCTCCTTATGGGTAGGCTACTGCAATTAGTGAAGTGCTTTCCTCCGTGGTGAAATGATCAGCACTGCACCACGGAGGAAAGCAGCAGAAAGTCACCTGGAGATAAAGAGAGCGGGGCTGCGTTGCGTGCATGGCTTCCTTCTGCAGATAACGGGGAGACGCGCTCTGGCGGCGGTCTCGTTCAGGATCCGAAAATACAATTTAAATATTTTGCACACTTATTCCACTTATTCCTAGTGTGCCACTGGTTACGGTGCCGCGTGCCAGCATTGGTTGCCGACCCCTGCCATAGACTATAAAAGTCTTACCCAAGGCTGAATCATAAACTAAAATGTATATGTACATGTTAAATACTAAATGCTTTCTTCCTCTGCTGTGGCGGCCGGCCCATAGGGGCGCCGCCCCACCTCTTCCCACATACAATAAAAAATATTTAAAAAAATATTAAATTAAAAAATTGTTTTAAAAAAAAAAGATATTTAAAAAATATATATATTTTATATTTTTATTTGTAATGAACAAGGTAAATATCATACAATTGGTATCTGTAAAATGTATAATCTACGATAAAATCTCGTTTAAAATTGTGTTACGATGTCTAAAGTTACTGATAAGTCACATGTTTCCTGCCTGGCCTTGCCCATGGCATTAGTTTATCATTACCGGGCGGAGCCCCCGAGCCAAACAGCAGCAACCAGCACGTTGCAAAAGTCTCAATAGTAAATTTGTGCCGCCGAAACATAATTTCAGCCAATCAGCGCCGTCAAATATTTTGGTCACGAGGGCGCTCACGTTGGCGCCCATGTTGCTTACGTGCGTTGACATGAGTCGTTTTTTAGACTCGTGAGTGACCAAGGTGACGCAGTAGTTGGATGAGAATGGTGTGCAGGTGGAGTCGCCGGACCTCGGTCCCAGTTTATTTATGTCTGTATAGGCCGTTGTTGTGAGTGTGGACGGTCGGAGCATATACAGGACTGTCTCAGAAAATTAGAATATTGTGATAAAGTTCTTTATTTTCTGTAATGCAATTAAAAAAACAAAAAATGTCATACATTCTGGATTCATTACAAATCAACTGAAATATTGCAAGCCTTTTATTATTTTAATATTGCTGATTATGGCATACAGCTTAAGAAAACTCAAATATCCTATCTCTAAATATTAGAATATCATGAAAAAGTATACTAGTAGGGTGTTCAACGAATCACTTGAATCGTCTAATTAACTCGAAACACCTGCAAGGGTTTCCTGAGCCTTGAAAAACACTCAGCTTGGTTCAGTAAACTAAATCACAAGTATGGGGAAGACTGCTGATCTGACTGCTGTCCAGAGGACCGTCATTGACACCCTCCATCAGGAGGGTAAGACACAAAAAGAAATTTCTCAAAGAGCAAGCTGTTCACAGAGTGCAGTTTCAAAGCACATCCACAAAAAGTCTGTTGGAAGGGGGAAATGTGGCAGGAAACGCTGCACAACCAAGAGAGATGACCGCAGCCTTAATAGCATTGTGAAGAAGAGTCGCTTCCAGAATTTGGGGGAGCTTCAAAGACAGTGGACTGAAGCTGGAGTCCAGGTATCAAAAGTCACTGTTCACAGACGTGTCCGGGAAATGGGCTACAATAGCCGTATTCCCATGGTCAAGCCACTTCTGAACTCAAGACAACGGAAGAGGCGTCTGACTTGGGCTAAGGAAAAGAAGCACTGGACAGTTGCACAGTGGTCCAAAGTCCTCTTTTCAGACGAAAGCAAGTTTTGTATTTCATTTGGAAGTCAAGGCGCCAGAGTCTGGAGAAAGGCTGGAGAGGAGCAAAATCCAAGTTGCTTGAAATCCAGTGTGAAGTTCCCACAGTCAGCGATGGTTTGGGGAGCCATGTCAGCTGCTGGTGTTGGTCCACTGTGTTTCATCAAGCCCAGAGTAAATGCAGCTGTGTACCAAAAGATTTTAGAGCACTACATGCTTCCGTCTGCTGAAAAGCTCTATGGAGATGAGGAATTCATTTTCCAGCATGATCTGGCACCTGCCCACAGTGCCAAAACCACCAGTAACTGGTGTACTGACCATGGCATTACTGTCCTCGATTGGCCTGCAAATTCCCCTGACCTGAACCCCATAGAGAATATGTGGGGTATTGTGAAGAAGAAGCTGAAAGACACCAGACCCAACAATGCTAATGAGCTAAAGGCCGCTATTGAAGCATCCTGGGCATCCATAACACCTCAGCAATGCCACAGGCTGATTGCCTCCATGCCACGCCGCATTGATGCAGTAATCCGTGCAAAAGGATTCCCAACCAAGTACTGAGTGCATTAATGGACATTTTCAAATGTTTGATTGTGTTTTGCTGTTATAAATCTTTTTTTTTTACTTGGTCTGAGGAACTATTCTAATTTTTTGAAATAGGATTTTTGAGTTTTCTTAAGCTGTATGCCATAATCAGCAATATTAAAATAATAAAAGGCTTGCAATATTTCAGTTGATTTGTAATGAATCCAGAATGTATGACATTTTTGTTTTTTTAATTGCATTACTTTATCACAATATTCTAATTTTCTGAGACAGTCCTGTATAACGTTAGCTTAGCCTAGCTCCATTCAGAAAACAAGCATTCTAAAAGGTTTTTCGCCTGCCGTCTGTCTGCAGACTTGTCAAAGCATTAATTCATGGTTTTTACTAACTGGTATCAGTATGTTGTTACGTCGGCATCATGCAAATGCTGTTGTGTTTTCTGAAATGCTGTGGCGTTTTGTGAAATGCTGTAGCGTTTTCTGAAATGCTGTAGTGTTTTGTGAAATGCTGTGGTGTTTTCTGAAATGCTGTAGTGTTTTCTGAAATGCTTTGGTGTCTTGCACTTCAGGGCCACCGTAGTTTTCAGATGTGTGTGTTCTATGTAAATGAGCTGTGCGGTTGCTCTGACGTCATTGGCTGCCATCTCCTGATCCGACCCCCGAAGATTGTGATTGGAGCACGCCGTGCCCGACGCACTCCAATCGCATCGCACAGCCGGCGCACACCTACTGGAGATGACTTCAAAGCCTGTGACTGAGGCTCACTCTGGAGGCTCTGTTGTGGGAACAGACGCCTCTCGCTACATGCTCTTCGTTTGTGTACTAAACCTGTTAACCGTGGTTAACTCGTGTATTAGATTTATCTTGGTTAGCTTAGCATCATTTTGGATTGTTGTTCGGTAGTATCGTTGTGTTTGCTTAGTTCCTTTATTAGTTAACACTGTGATAGTGAGGGTTATTTAGTTTATTATGTATATTTCTTTGTCGTTTGAATAGGCTCATTTTGTTAGAGTCCTCCTTCTGTTTGCTCCTTAGTTTAGCCTGCGCCCTTTTGGCCCCTTTTGTTTGTGCCCGGCTGTTTGCTTGCCTTTTTGTTTAACTTGTGTGTAAATAAATACTTGTAACTTTACCAATTCCAACTGGTTTATGTCACTTTCCTCTACCCTAGAAGGGGGACGTAACAAATATGTATTGAAATAGTCTAAAACAGGAAAACTAATCACTATATCCAGACAATAATTTGCTCATTATTCGTCCACATTTTACACTAAAATCCTGAAGTATGGTGTTATTATTTGGGTTAATTGTAACGTTTATCAGTCTTTCTGTCCTATTTACTAGGTTATGATTGAATATAGAATAATGCATAAATTGTCATGTAGTCAGGGGTTTTCAGTTTATGTAAAGAAAATATGTCTCTGGGGTAAAGGTTAGAGACACATGCACTAAATCCATTTTGTGTTGCGAGTTGTGTACTGCTTTTTTGAGTAATGTTGGATATTTAAAATTGATTAACACATAACTGTAGAGCAAAACCCAAAATTGCAAACATCCATTTTCTTCCAAGACACCAAAACTCAAGGGTATGTAATGATACTATATTCTCCAGTGTAGCTCCCTCACTGGCAAGCAGAGAGAAGAAATGTGCAAACAAGTTTGTGATGTTTACCTACATCAGAACTCGGAGGGATGACAGTTTAAATATCCAATAAACATGCAGCTTGTTACTCCATGTGTCTTGTAAACGACTCCATCAGTATAAAACTAAATATACAATGTTGTTTCACAGTGGTCTACTGAACTTTCTCAAAACTTCTGCAGTGACAGCATAGCATTAAACACTGAGCTGAGTTAAATTACCTTTAATGATAACCAGAACTCTCTCTTGACGTGTGTGTAACTCCTCCACTTGATATATTATGTTCTCATGCAGATAATGTCTCTGTATGTCGGTCTTCCCTGGCTTGGAGCTTCCACCTAAACAGAGTAATTAGGTGTCTCTTTGCACTCATATTTTCCTACGGTGGTACACTTGTCATTTATATTTAACACAGAGTGAAAATGTATGTACAGAAAGAAGGAATGCAAAAACAGAATTTTAAAAAAGTGCCTACATATCCGTAAGAAAGAATCTGAAATGCATTTATCTGAGAAGTGGTCCAACAACATGGCTTGTTTTAGAACAGCTTTTAACTGCGTTAGTGGCAGACACTTTTGCTTTTGGGGTTTTCCCTTTCCTGTAGTGTGTTATATAGGTTTTGTATGCATGTAAATGGTCTGCTAAGGCTAACATCTCTCCCACACTAACCCTGCCTGCCTGAAACTTGGATTCCTTTTTTTACTTCCGTAACATAGTGACATCACTATGTTACACTCACGCTTCTGTTGGCTAGCGCTCTAACCCATTGTAGATGATAGGCTAAGGGGTGGGACATCTTTAAGTGGTTGAACAATAATGAATGAGCCGGCCTGCTAACTAATCAGAGCAGACTAAGCTCTGGTTTCAGACAGAGGGTGAAAAGAGGAGCTGCAGCTCAGGCAGTATGAGAAAAATGAATACTTTCTGAACAATAAAGCATGGAAGCACTAAATACAAATATGAACCCGAATACTAGCAAAATAGGGCCCCTTTAAAGATAACAGCCCATAGTTGTTAAAGAGCACCAGAAATCATAACAAATGCGTCATGATAACAATTGTGGGATTAAAACTGAAGTGGAAGCCGCATTGAGATGATTTTTCTAAACAGCAAATGGCGTTGAAGATTTCAGCTTACCCTCTGGTGTTTGTGGAGTTTGTATACATCTGGGAAAAGACCAAACAGCTTCACATGTCAAAACCACAGATGCATCAGAATCACAGCGGAAACAACATTAACTAAATTGTTTAAACGCTGAGGAGAAATATCGCACAGCACTGAAATACACTGAGTAAGAAGGCAAGATCATAGCGAAACATTTGGCTGTGACAGTGAGGAACGGGAGAGATTAGAGGATTATACCTTCCTGGATGTTACTGATAGATCAAAGATGTGTATACAAAAAGGTAAGCCTTTTAGAAATGAAGAATGCTTATTATTTCTCATTGATGCAAATGTATCAATTTTGATGGGATTTGAGAGGGTTTCTGCAGCCAAAGGGTCATGGAACAGACACAGTACGCCGTACAGAGGACAACTGCAATTTATATTCTGTGCAAAATGTCATCACTTGAACATATGTGCAAAATGTTCATGATTAGCATATTAATTATTGAGTTGAATTGTATTTTGTGAGTTCAAAGGGACCTTGACCACCAACATTAAATCAGTTCGTGCTTGAGTACAAGTGGTTTGTGCCAAATTTGAAGACATTCCTTTAAGGCGTTGAGAATCTTGTTTTACAAAAATGGGATGGAAGTGAGATCACAGTGACATTTGTATACCAAAATCAAACTTTATTGTTGTGTTCAAAGGACTGTTTATACCTAATTTGAAGAAACTCTCACACTAAATCTGTTTATTGCACACGTTGCTGGCTGAATTGGTTTCAAGCTGTGAACTGTGAACTGATGAGGCCCTTCCTACATCCAGGACATTTTTAGACCATCATTTCCAGCATTCTGCATCCGCCAATCGTCTTGCTACCCCCTCACTGCGAGTTGGACCCAACTAACCCTCAACTAAAACACGCCTGTTTGATATCCTGGCTCCAGAATGGTGCAATAAGCTCCCTACTGATGGCATGTCGGCCGAAAGTCTACACATCTTTCAACGCAGACTGAAACCAACCTGTTTAGCCTGGACCTAGGGTAAGAAAATAAATAGATTCCCTGTATGTATGCAGAAAGGTTTGTCTTATCTGAAGCCAATGCAGTAGCACTTATAATGGTCTGCTTATTGATACTGTAGCTAATGTACTCGCAGGATTATTCCTTTCTGAGTTTGTTTCCTCATAGAAGAACACACTTATTGCATTATTGTAAGCTTTAGATACAAGCGTCAGCTGCATGAAATGTAATGCAATGTAAAGTAAGCTTCTTCATTGCGAGTCTAAGATATCATGTTCAAGAGAATGTTGCATTTGGACAGACAGACGGAAAGTGGACGAACAAACTGACAAACTGACAGACAACTGGCCTCCGACCAAGGCTCTAAATTATGTGAAGTCAAAAGCATGCAAAACTTCAGAGTATGCGTATGAAGTGATAAAAAAGACATCTACTGTTGCTCATTTTTTGGAATGGATGAAGAGTCTTTGTTCTGAGTATTGGACCAAATGTGAACATCAAACAACTTGAAAAGCTGGAACAAGGCAAGGCAAGTTTATTTATATAGCACTTTTCAACACAAGGCAATTCAAAGTGCTTTACAAAAAATGAAAGACATTAAGAAAATGGTATAAAAGAAAAGCTAATAAAATAAACATTAAAAGAAGAAATACATGGATAAACATTAAAAGAAAAAATACATGGATAAAAGTTACAGTGCAGTCTAAGATATGAATAGTTCAATTAAAAGCAGCGACAAAAAGAAAAGTCTTCAGCCTGGATTTAAAAGTAGTCAGAGTTGCAGCGGACCTGCAGGTTTCTGGGAGTTTGTTCCAGATATTTGGAGCATAATAACTGAACGCTGCTTTACCATGTTTAGTTCTGACTCTGGGGACAGAAAGCTGACCAGTCCCTGAAGACCTGAGAGATCTGGATGGTTCATAATTTAGCAGTAGATCAGAAATGTATTTTGGGCCTAAACCATTCAAAGCTTTATAAACCAGCAGCAGTATTTTTAAATCTATTCTTTGACACACAGAAAGCCAGTGTAAAGACTTCAGAACAGGAGTGATGTGATCCACTTTCTTAGTGTTAGTGAGGACTCGAGCAGCAGCGTTCTGAATCAGCTGCAGCTTCCTCATAGATTTTTTAGTGAGACCTGTGAAGACACCATTGCAGTAGTCGAGTCTACTGAAGATAAAAGCATGGACAAGTTTTTCCAAATCCTGCTGTGTCATTAGTCTTTTAATCCTAGATATGTTCTTTAGGTGATAGTAGGCTGATTTAGTAACTGTTTTAATGTGACTGTTGAAACTCAGGTCAGAGTCCATGACTACACCTAGATTTCTGGCTTTATCTGTTGTTTTGAACATTGCAGACTGAAGCTCAGCGCTAACTTTTATACATTCTGCCTTGGCTCCAAAAACCATTACCTCAGTTTTATCTTTGTTTAATTGGAGAAAGTTCTGACACATCCAGTCATTGATTTGTTCAATGCACTTACTCAGTGTTTGAATTGGAGCATAGTCTCCTGGTGAAACTGTTATGTAAATTTGTGTGTCATCTGCATAGCTATGGTAACTTATTTTGTTGTTTTTCATTATCTGATCCAGTGGTAGCATGTAGATGTTAAAGCGAAGAGGCCCCAAGATGGAGCCTTGAGGAACCCCACATGTCATATTTGTCAACTCAGATGTGTATTTACCTATAGAAACAAAGTTGTTTCTGTCCTTTAAGTAGGATTCAAACCAATTTAGGACTGTTTCCGAAAGTCCCACCCAGTTTTCCAGTCGGTCTAGTAATATGCTGTGGTCAACAGTGTCAAACGCAGCACTGAGATCTAATAATACTAACACTGAAGTTCTGCCACTGTCTGTGTTTAAGTGGATGTCATTAAAGACCTTTACAAGGGATAGTGGTGGTCTAATGGATAGTGAGGTGGGCTGAAGATTGGAAGGTTGTGAGTTCAAATCCCGCCAGGAACACCACCACTAGTGTGCCCTTGAGTAAGGCACTTAGTCCTTAGTTACTCCAGGGAGAATGTCCCTGAAATTGGTAATTGTAAGTCGCTTTGGATAAAAGCATCAGCTAAATGAAATGTAATGTAATGTTACAAGAGCAGTCTCAGTGCTGTGATTTGGACGAAAGCCTGACTGGAACACATCTAAACAGTTATTTAAATGCAAACAATTACTCAAAAAAAACAACTTTTTCAATGATTTTACCTAGAAATGGGAGGTTTGATATGGGCCTATAATTGTTCATCACTGAAGCATCTAGATTATTATTTTTTAAGAGCGGTTTAATGACTGCAGTTTTCAGGGCCTGTGAAAAAATACCTGAGTGAAGAGATTTGTTTACTATATGAAGTAGATCTGAGGCCATGCAAGGCAAAACATCTTTGAAAAATCCCGTTGGAATAATATCAAGGCAGCAGGAGGAGGATTTCAGAAGTTGTATAATGTCCTCTAGGTTTTTATCATTAATCTGATGGAATTGTGTCATGGTGTTTGAATTGATGTTAAGTGGACACAGAGACAACACATTTGCTGTACCTGATGCAGAGGCACTGACTGCTTGTCTGATTTTCTGAATTTTGTCAGTGAAGAAGGAGGCAAAATCATTGCACGCCCTGGTGGATAGAAATTCAGAGGCTACTGACACTGGGGGGTTAGTTAGTCTGTCGACGGTAGCAAACAAGGCACGTGCGTTGTCTTTGTTTTTGGTAATGATGTCAGAGAAGAACGATTGTCGTGCGTTTTTCAATTCCAAATTATAAAGGCCAAGTCTCTCTTTATAGATTTCAAAGTGAACAAGATAATAAAGACTAAATACAGAGTGGAATAAAGAGATTTTCAAGCCTCAAAGCTACTTGCAAGTAGAAGTCGACCTTTTAGGGTCACAAGTACGAGGAGTCCAACAAATACTACAGAAACACTGCAGGACATAAAGTGTGTCTCTGCTGCCTTTAAACAGAAATCAGCGTACTCTGCTTGCATGAAATCCCTTATTTAAAACTCCATTTCCTATTATTTACCGTCTCACACATTCAAAGTCCATAGTATAAACTCACAACCAATTTTCGTATAAGTCCTTTCTACTTTAATAGCGCTCTAATATAAAAATAATGTGACGAGGCAATGCGGTGGATAAAAACACGTCTGCAGTGAGCGTAATGATTGATGGATGTAGAGAGTATTCCCTCAGAGTACAGGTGGTGACAGCAGTGTGGAGGCGTCAGGCTGTGGTATGTGTGAACTGTAAACATGTATTTTCATGTTGGACAGGTTGCACTGAAGCCTGCTGCAGCACACTGAGGTAATTTCACCCCAAAGCTGGGTCAATTACACATCACACTCTTTTAATTAAAAGTCAACCGTTTCTTTGTTGAATCAAAGTTAAAACAGTGTTTGCAATATGACTCATTCTTTGGTGCAGGAGAGGATAAATATAGAAACAGTTCAAGTGAAATCACCGGGAATGATAACAAGAACCAGGACTCATTATATAGTAAAAGTTGGACCTACAATAATGTAATGCTCAGGCCTCTTATCTCCATTTCGTGTTTTTGAAATAATAAATAAGTGTTGTTAGAACTGTTAATCTCACTGAGAATAAACACCTTAATCTGCAGCTTTCGGCTACTTATGTTTAGGTTAGGTAAAATGTTTTGTTTATACACATAATCTTTTATAACATTTGGACTGTCTATGTAAATGTACAATCTTTTAATCGATCCCTCCTCTGTTGCTCTCTTCATGGTTTCTTCTATTCTTCATCTAAGGATGAGTGTTGTATTCTGTACAAACTGTAAAGCCCCCTGAGACAAATGTGTTATTTGTGAAATTGGGCTAAATAAATGCAATTTGATTGTTTGAGCATAGAGCACATTTTTTTTAATACAAAACTGATAACCTAAGACAAATTGGCAACTTAAGTTGTGAAAGAAGAAAAGGAATTCAAGTAAATATTTGGACCTGCGTATGATGAGTAATAGTCTGATGGCCATGCTTATGGTTGGCCAACATAAAACCTGACTCATTGGACTGGGGAATTTAATTTTCAGTATTATTTTTTGCAGTAAGAAATGTTCCCTATCATCATCAGCCTATGCATAATGCTGATATTGATACAAGTTGAATAAAACGCACCAATACCGAGTTAATAACACTAACAACTATGAAACTAAATTATATTAAAACTGGATACAGGACTCATTCAGTGACTTGAATAAAAATGATTTTTCATTCAATTGTCTTTCTCGCTTGCTCTGCCAGACTACCCTGGGATGGCACAAAGACACACATGTATTTTAAATACTAAGCTATCAGCAGCAGAACAGACACAGAGGATACCGGGAGGTGACAATAGCAACCAGAAGTGACAACACGCTTACCGTGGTGCGTTCAGGCGTCCTCAGCTCTATATTCATGGTTCTAATAGCTGATAACCTCTGATCTTAAATAATTCAAGCATATTGTTGTATTCATTATCACAAATCATAGGAATATGTTATACATCTATTTTTAAAGACAGGTGCTAAGGAGAGCGATCACAACTTGCAAATTTACTCCCACACATTGTCTTACTTGCAGAATTACATTAGCAAATAATTGTACATTAAAAATGTTGCAAGATAAACAGTGTCCAGGAATTAATTTGAAAATAAACAAGTAAAACGAGAAGTTAATTGGCAGCATTCTAAATAGTGATGGTATTTTGCATCAATTAGCCTAAGCCAATTTCTTTGAGAATCAGAGCTTTCTTTTGTTTTAATAATAATAATAATACATTTTATTTTTCATGACACCTAAGGACACTGCAATTTGTCAAAAAAGAAAGAAAACGCTAATAGGCAACAGAACATGATAAAAACACAAACAGGAAATCATGGAGGAGACAATCAAGTGGACACAAATGAAACATATAATGGGGAGCACTACAGTGAGTATGCAGATTTGAACAGGTGGGTTTTTAATTGGGATTTGAATATGGTGATTGTGTCTGACTGACGGATGTGCGGGGGGAGGGAGTTCCAGAGTCTGGGAGCAGTGCAGCTAAAGGCCCGAGCACCCATGGTGACGAGGCGTGGGGTGGGGACGGTTAGCAGAGCAGCAGAGGAGGAGCGGAGGGAGCGAAAGGGGTTGTACTCCTGAAGAAGGTCAGCCAGATAGGGGGGGGGGGGGCAGGTTATGTAGGGCTTTGTAAGTGAGCAGTAGGTTTTTGAAGTTGATACGGGATTGAACCGGGAGCCAGTGGAGTTGGATGAGGATGGGGGTGATGTGTTCTGAGGCCTTGGTGCCAGTGATGATCCGGGCTGCAGAGTTCTGTATGATTTGTAGTTTATTGATGAGCTTGGTGGGTATGCCCGAGAGGATGGCGTTACAGTAGTCTATGCGGGGCGTGACAAATGCATTGACCAGGACCTCAGTGTTTGATTGAGAAAGGGATGGGTGGAGTCTGGAGATGTTGCATATGTGGAAGAAGGCAGTCCGGGTGATGTTATTTATGTGAGGTGAAAATGAGAGGGAGCTGTCCAGGATGACACCAAGGCTCTTAACTTGGCCAGAGAAGGGGATGGGGTAGCCATCAATGATGAGGTTGGAGGCAGGGGAGGATGAGGTTTAGGAGAGGTTGGTTTTGGTGCCAACCAGCAGGGCTTCGGTTTTGCTACCGTTGAGTTTTAGGAAGTTCCTGCTCATCCAGCTCCTGATGTCCTGGAGGCAGTTGGTGAGAGAGGTTGGGGGGAGAGCAGTGTTGGGTTTGCTGGAAATGTAGCGCTGTTTCGGTGCTGTGCTTTGAGCGGAAACCCGATTGGAAGGGTTCATGAAGGTTGTTTTTGTCCAGGTGTTGTTGAAGTTGGTCAGCAACCACTCTTTCAAGGGTTTTTGAGATGAAGTAGAGGTTAGAGATGGGCCTGTAGTTGTTCAGGTCATCTCGGTCGGCTCCAGGTTTTTCGAGTGTTGGTGTTATTGTAGCAGTTTTGAGGTTTAACGTTTGAGGTTTAAAGCTATAACCTAATCGACCCGGTTTTAGCAGCATACATGAAACAGAGCAGGTTTTCTACCATCAACTTACATATAAGTTGTAGGCAAAAAGTGGAAACAACATCAATAGAAGAAGCAAATGATAACAGGAATTATTTGTTTGAGTAGGAAGAAAATACTGTAGTTGCAGTCTCACATATATTGTATCATCACTGAGCATGTTTGGAGCACAATATGTCTATCAGAGAGGTGAATACAGCTGCTGTTTCTGAGAGCATTCTTATATAGTTCCCAAGATTGATGTCTTTTATTGGAAGTGTGGCAAGAAGAGTGTGTGTCTTTGTTAACAGTATGAACGATTGGAAAACAAAAAAAGGCAGATAGCAGAAAGAAGCCTGTCATACTTAGCTTGGAATTAGATTTGGTGTGAACCACCATTTGTATATATACAGTGGGGCAAAAAAGTATTTAGTCAGCCACCAATTGTGCAAGTTCTCCCACGTAAAAAGATGAGAGAGGCCTGTAATTTTCATCCTAGGTCTACCTCAACTATGAGAGATTAAATGAGAAAATCACATTGTCTGATTTTTAAATAATGTATTTGCAAATTATGGTGGAAAATAAGTATTTGATCAATAACAAAAGTTCATCTCAATACTTTGTCATATACCCTTTGTTGGCAATGACAGAGGTCAAACGTTTTCTGTAAGTCTTCACAAGGTTTTCACACACTGTTGCTGGTATTTTGGCCCATTCCTCCATGCAGATCTCCTCTAGAGCAGTGATGTTTTGGGGCTGTCGCTGGACAACACGGACTTTTAACTCCCTCCAAAGATGTTCTATGGGGTTGAGATCTGGAGACTGGCTAGGCCACTCCAGGACCTTGAAATGCTTCTTACGAAGCCACTCCTTCGTTGCCCAGGCGGTGTGTTTGGGATCATTGTCATGCTGAAAGACCCAGCCACGTTTCATCTTCAATGCCCTTGCTGATGGAAGGAGGTTGTCACTCAAAATCTCACGATACATGGCCCCATTCATTCTTTCCTTTACACAGATCAGTCGTCCTGGTCCCTTTGCAGAAAAACAGCCCCAAAGCATGATGTTTCCACCCCCATGTTTCACAGTAGGTATGGTGTTCTTTGGATGCAACTCAGCATTCTTTCTCCTCCAAACACGTCTAGTTGAGTTTTTACCAAAAAGTTCTATTTTGGTTTCATCTGACCATATGACATTCTCCCAATCCTCTTCTGGATCATCTAAATGCTCTCTAGCAAACTTCAGACGGGCCTGGACATGTGCTGGCTTAAACAGGGGGACACGTCTGGCACTGCAGGATTTGAGTCCCTGGCGGCGTAGTGTGTTACTGATGGTAGCCTTTGTTACTTTGGTCCCAGCTCTCTGCAGGTCATTGACTATGTCCCCCCGTGTGGTTCTGGGACTTTTGCTCACCTTTCTTGTGATCATTTTGACCCCACGGGGTGAGATCTTGCGTGGAGCCCCAGATCGAGGGAGATTATCAGTGGTCTTGTATGTCTTCCATTTTCTAATAATTGCTCCCACAGTTGATTTCTTCACACCAAGCTGCTTACCTATTGCAGATTCAGTCTTCCCAGCCTGGTGCAGGTCTACAATTTTGTGTCCTTTGACAGGAATTTACCAATTAATTCATTAAAAATCCTACAATGTGATTTCCTGGATTATTTCCCCCCATTCTGTCTCTCATAGTTGAAGTGTACCTAGGATGAAAATTACAGGCCTCTCTCATCTTTTTAAGTGGGAGAACTTGCACAATTGGTGGCTGACTAAATACTTTTTTGCCCCACTGTATATGGTATAGTGATCCAGTTAATGCTTTAGTGATGAGACTGAGCTGATTGGGAGACTGTGCCATACCCAAGACCCGGGAAATGCACCAGCCATTGAAGCAAAACGGCGATACTACAACTTTCGTGTCAGTCTGTGACGTAATTTGGGCGGACATTTTAATTGTCTAACAATGGGTAAGAGAAGTTCGTAAATCAGCAGATCATTTTTTTGGAACTATATCAACTACCCAGTATGATCACCTAAATCTCTAGGGCCTAACGTTGTAGAAGCAATAAAGACCGTAACCAGAGTTATTTTACCTCTTCATTCATTTGACTGGAGGCAGGGCTTAAAGCTCTACGGATGATCCACTGAGACTCTCATATGAATGAATGGGGCACTGTTTCCAACGTTGTATCCATTTCTCTTAATACGTCCACAGTCTTCACCACCTCTCTTGACCTAATATTTAGCCAATATGTGTAAAAGTGACTTCCTCCTCTCTATTGTAGTGTCAATAATGATTAAACCTCTGTTAAAATTACAGGTCCAAGCTGAACTAGCGTAACATTCCAGATAAGGAAAGCAGAAAATCATAGCAATCACAAAATTGGATTTCAAAGAAGAATCAAATCAAATCAAGTTTTATTTATATAGCAGATTTTTAAATGATTTTTGGTCGAGCCAAAGTGCTGTACATATAATAAAAAATACCCTACAGTAAAGACACTTTACAGCAAATACAACAGCACAGTTTGTGCAGAATATCAGTGTGAGAAAAACGACACCCTCTGTCCTTAGACCCTCCAGCAATGTCCAGACTGAGACCATATTAACAAATACAGCGTGTTCAAGGGGAATATTGACATATTTATTTGTAAAGCATGTATGAGAAAGGTGGGTATGTAGAGGACCTGTCGCCTGAAGATAAGAAACAACCCGATGCAATATAGCTTTATGCTTTATCAACTGATACTCCCCAAGTGCTCAAAAACCCATAACAGTCGGACACGTTTCCCGTTTGTTTTTCTTTCTATTCTGATATAATCTTGCCACAGATAACAGCTGCCCGACTATTTCCTTGCTAGAATTCCTTTCTTGAATCAAAAATCATAAAGGACGTTTATACTCCCGCAGACCAGAGCCTTCTTTCATCTGCACAACAGACGGAGGGGGAACGAGTCCTGAAAACTAAGAGAAGAAGAGACGGGAGTTAGCTGAGGAATCTTGCTTGTTAACACGAGAGGGAAGGTGTGTTTGGCCCGGATAAAAGATAACGAATTCTAGTTTTAGTGTTTGAAAGTGAGGGGGAGAAGGAGGTTTGAAAGCAGACATAATGAGGAGGGAGATATAGGAAGAGGTGACTTGAGAGAGACGAGCAGAGATTGCTTTGAGAGGGGACCTGTGTGATGATAAGGAGAGCGTCTCGCCGCAGTGTCCTTTAACCTGGAGTGCCCTCAAATAAGGACTTGCATGCATCCATAAATACACAGCCAGGCTATCTCCACCATTATATGTTGAATAGAGAGATTTGCCATGTTGGAATTGTTAGCTTGAGGAAAAAGATAACAGAAACCTATTAAAGTTAATGTGTCCAAAATTAGATACTAAGTATGTATAAGCGTCTGTAAATAAAAAAAAAAGGTACTAGTCAGCAGTACAAATGTCACTCCTGAGCCACCCTAGATCTAGTTTTCATTGTCTGTTTATACCTGATATACTAATTGATATAATTGTTTTAATATATATCGTTAATTTTAATTTATACTGTATATTTTTGTACTTAAATGGAGAGAAAGGGGAACACTGATTAATTATATTTTAACCTCTTTCCTTCTCCTGTCCTTTTTTATTTTATTTTATTTACTGGGTACAGTTTAGCCATTATGAATCCAAAGTTGCTCTCGTGCACTCAACAAATATAGAAATACATATTTGAAAAGTATTCTATGATGTTGTCTAATGCAGGGGTCTTCAAAGTGTGGGAAGGTGAGCCTCCCCTCAGAGAACATAAGAACAGCCGCGACCCACCTCCCAATTATTATTGCTATTATTATTATTATTGTTGTTGTTGTTGTTGCTATAATGCAGGGGTATTCAATTGCATTTCAAAGAGGTCCAGTAAGAGTAAATGTCATTAAATGCTCTGTTTTCTCTGTCTACCTTTCTCTTTTTTGAGCACGCCATTTGAAATGACTCCGACTGTTTCTCTCTTCTTGTCTCGTCTCTGTGTGTGTGTTTGAATCTATCGTGCTGACTCACTGACTGCACCGATTCGATTGGCTGAGTACCGCCACCTCCTTAAAACATTAAAGAACAACTTTTTTAAACCTTTTTATCTTAATGTTTTAAACATTTGTTGAATTTTTTTTTTACATTTTCAACATCGTGGATAAATCCTTATATGCTCCCGGCAACACACTGAATGCATAGGCGGCGCGTGAGGCTCAGGTTTGGGATGGCTAAATAACTTTTTTTTACCTGACGCTGCCCGCCCGACGTCTATAAAGTGGCGAAGTCACGCCCATCTACTTCCGGTCCATGGGACCTTATTTCGGAAAAATTATGCATTGAAGTCAATGAAGAGAGAAAACTTATCTTTCGATCCCGTTTGAATTGTGCCATGAATTACACATATGATGTTTGTCAATCTTAACAAATGTCAAAAAAGTCGCAGTTTGTCGTAAAACTGTTGAAATATATGACTATGAAAAATCCGCAACTAGAAAAACTACAAATCCCAGAGTCGCATAAGTGATGTCATAACTGATGTCACAATTGTTTTCCTCCACCAAATAAGAGATAGCTAAGATAAGATAATTTTAACAAGATGCCTGTGTGCTTAGTACCAGGTTGTTATCATACCAGCAATGGGTCTTGCTCGTTCTTTCACTTCCCGTCTGATGAAAGGACCAGGAGTGGCTGGATCAAGTTAGCTACCTAGCTAGTAGCAAGCACGTTAGTTAGCATTACAGCCTTAGCCTTGTCATTTTTATTAGCCTTAACATGAAGTAACATGAAGGAACCCAAAATGTTAAACAGTAAGAGTAGTAGTCATATTTCGTGAACCCTTTGAGGAGTACTGTCACACCGGTGTGATCATTCTATAATACACCATTTAAGCCCGGGGGAGAAATGCTAACGCTAATGCTACATTAGCATCGGCGATCTGTTCTACTTCATGCTATCTGCACAAATGGTTGACATTAAACATTAAAAAGATCAGGCAGTTCAGAGAGAATCAAAGGAAGGAAGGCAGGCAGCTTTGCATGACATTCTTCTGGACGTGTTTCATTGTGGTGATAGTGAGGGTAGTCAATCCTTTTGTTGACAAGACAGTAGTGACGGCCATCTTGGTGACGTGTGTTGTTGTGCTTGTCTGCGAGACCAGAGATGTAGTTCATTGTGCGTTTCACACATAAAAATGTGTTACTTCACAGTTTTACGACACATGTTTATTTTTTTGACTTGCAAAATTATCTTTTAAATTGACAAACATCATATGTGTAATTCGTGGCACAATTTAGACGGAATCGAAAGACAATCTTTCTTTCTCCATTGACTTCAATACATAATTTTTCCGAAATAAGGTCCCATGGAGATCCCCCGGAAGGGGAGGGACTTCGCCACTCTATAGAAAAGAGATCAACTCAGTGAAAAGCAAAGCCTGCTGACCAATCAGAGCTCAGTGTGCGGAGTTTAAATCTATCAAGTCATATTACAGGATAAAGGAAATACAGTTTAAACTGCTATTGCAGAGAAGACGTCGACGCACATAAGACGTCGACGCACATAGTCCCTTGATCCTCCTTAGCTCTTTTTAGCAGTGGTTCATTAGAGAGTATTAACAACCACTGAAATGTCCAAATTGATCAAAATCAAGTATTTGACCAAGCAGTGTAATACATTCGAAGAATATTGAAAAAGTATTCCATAGGGTTTTCTGATTGAGTATCATACGGAAAACAAATCTGTTTTTAACAGCTGACAAAGATGGATCGGACCTTTTCCTGCGGATTGATATGATTGCAGATCGTCTTCTTCCATTGATAAAAAGAGGAGAAGACCTCTGAATTACCATGAAAATATTGTGAAATATGGTCGGAATACTATCACTATATATCAACTGCCAATTGTTAGTATTGAATCTGTTGGATTTAGCTGGTTTCTGGTTGGGTCGAATGTGAGGTTAAAGGGTCATTGCAACTCAAAACTTCTATAGAAGTTTTGGCTAACTAAAGTGAGAGTTATGTCAAATAAGTCTTAGTTATTAGATGAAGTCAATACATGTTTGTATCGCCAGAGGCTCGTACAGCCGAGTCTGTCTATGTCTGGGAATCTCTTGTGGTAAACAGCACACATACTAACCTCAAAAGATATGTTGCTACTTCAAAATATATTATTCAATATTTTCAAAAGAAAGATTACTCTCTCTCCATATGCACATTTGAAAATGACTCATAACTCCGGCATAATGTGTTTTCCTTGCATGCCAGCAATCATTTTGTCAGAAGAGGCATCTTTATTTATTTTGCTTTTCTTTCTTCAGATGGAGGCTTTCACTTAGAAAAGCTCCTCTTCAAACCACATCTGAATGAGAAAAGACTCAGACACAGAGAGATGGATTCACCCTGTATCCTCAAACCAGATATAAGTGTATTTGCTTTTACTCCTACTTATATTTTGTAAGGTTAATGTTTTTGTTTTAACAGAATATTTTCCAAAAGGAAAATAAATATGACTCAGCAAGGATCCAGCGGTAATGAATGCAGGGTCAGAGGCACTATAGAGATACTAAATCATAGAAATATGAACACAAATAACCTCAAAAGAGAAATATTGTTTTTACCAGTAGATAAGAGGATGTGTGATTGAGCAGCAGAGGGTAACACAAGGTGTTTTATGAGATACGTTTTAAGGCTTTGAGGATGGGAGTGACTCATTGTTTCTCTGACTGCAGGGAAGAGTGAACACTAGTGACCAAACAATGATATACTGACAAAGATGCTCTTAAAGATCAAACTTGAAGCTCTTAAAGCTGTGCAAGATGAAATTGAACACAACATATGATTTAATCACATGTTAATAGTGTGTTGAACAGTTCAGTGGAATGTATGAGAGCATATTGAGGCCAACATGACAAAACAATAAACACGGTTCATGGTGTCAGAGAGAAAATAGTTTTGTTTTCATGAGATCATTGTCATGTTATAGCTATATTGTTCTCATGTCTTGATAAGATATTTCATTATGTTCTGAATGTTTAACCTAGAGAACTAATAAAATGTGAGTGGTCGAAATTAGGATTTGTTTCTGTCATTGTGGGAACAATATGCACCTGGGTCACAGTGTTATTGGATATTTCCTTTCATTGTGAGCGGTATTCAATTATTGCTGATTCATATTTGTGTCTGGACCAGAGGCAGAAAGTATATGCTTTTACTTTAATCTTAAAGGTCCCATGTCATGCTTTTCCAGTTATTACCCATCCCCTTGTGTGTTATGAAGGTTTTTATGCATGTAAACGGTCTGCAAATTCACAAACCCTCAAAGTACACCCTGTAGCGCAGGGCTACTCAAACTTTTTTATTAAAGGTCCACTTGTGAATTTTATACAAGTTCACTGGTCCGGATAAATGCCAGTAAGCGGAGCAACGAAATTGAAATTAAGAAGCAGTTTCTTAAGGCGCACTATGCATGGGGCCCCCTTGGGGGGGTTTCCCGACATGTCGTTGCAGTAAATTAAAGGGTGTTTCATGTTGTCGTTGCTGTGGACCTTCTTAATCTACCTTCTTTGGGGGCCCCCTCCTGGTCCAAGCACGTGCCTGTCGGCAAACGGCGCCCCTGTATACACACACACATTCAATACATACATACAGTATGGTGGCTTGAACTAGTGGGAGAAATGGAACTGTTTGTCTGTAGCCAATGCCTTGAACCTCGGCAAAAAAGGCATTAGAAGCATTAGAAAGTTAAGGTAAACTTGCGGTTAACTTGCGGTCTGCAATGCGTGTCACGCTCGCGCACACAAGTAATTATATATGCATGTTCATTCTCACAACGCGTCAGACACAAGAAAATGTACATTAATTTACATCAGAATCAGAAAGTTTTTATTTTGTATAATTCTTTTATTTGTTATAATGGGACACAGGGTTCGATCCGGATTGATTTGCAGTTCGGTCTGGATCCGGACCTTGGTCCAGAGTTTGAGAAGCCTTGCTGTAGCGAGTAAAACTCTAACACAGAAAAAACCTGTCTATGCTGCCATTAATTAATAAATTGATCCCCCAGAGGAAATTCATAAGCGCAATAGCAGCATAGACTATACAGTATTGACTCAGCAGCAAGGTTACAAACATATACTGAACATTGTAATGAGTCAGAGCCCAGTCCACAAGAACATGTTTTGCCATTGTATCTTTCTCCAAAGCATGGCTATGTTGAAGATCACATACTGTATTATGCTGGTCTTCAGTTGTTTCATGCTTTAATGTTCAAAAAGCTCTTTATTTTTCTCATACTGCCTGTGCTGCAGCACCTCTTTTCCCCCTCTGTCTGAAACCAGAGCCCAATGCTCTGATTGGTTAGCTGGCAGACTCTGTTGTCATGGGTTGTAATTGATCAACAGCTTAGAGATGTCCTGCCCCTAAGCCTGTCACATACATTATGTTTGAACACTAGCAAACAGAAATGTGACTGTTACATAGAGATGTCACTGCGTAAGGGAAGAAAACTAAATTCTAATGGAGACGTTTCAGGCAGTGGGGGAGTGTGTGGGAACTCTGCGGAAAAAAATCCACTACAAGAAAGGGAAAACTTAACTTAAAGCCGAATACAAACGTAATTCCTATGATATCGAGTTAAAAACTTTAAATGAAAATTCTTTACAAACTTATGAAAAGACCATGCAATTCAATTCTGAAGATCGATGTAGTCAATCAGAGCTTCTGAACATACTACCAAAGATAAGAGAAGCAAGAAGAATCTACAGAAATCTTTACTGGCAGCAATGAAAAGAAAAAAGAGGAACCAGTACTGCCGACATGCTATAACTGACAGGTGAACGCTGGGAATTGCAGTGAAGAAGCAACACAGCAGGAAGTGTTTAGCTTCAGAGACGTTGCAGAAAAACAACATCAAATGAATATCTTGCTGCTTTATAAACCATCTCCTGTCAGTGATTGTTTGGTGAGCAGCTCTGGATTTGTCTGCGAAGACTCAGCCAAGAGAACTCCGGGCTCCCCGCCACTTGAGAGACTTGATCATGTTGGCAAATTAAAACTGTATGAGATGAGGACTACCATAATGAATTAAGGGAATAGGTTTTATAGAGGGCATTATTCCTCCGAGGATCTTCATCAAGACACATTTCTGTACGTTTATTGTACTTTGTGAACAAAGTGTCTCTGATTCCGAGTGTAATTACTCAATCAGTTCAACAGCCGCAATTACACATGTGTCGCGCTGCTTTGTGAATACAAAAAGATCTCTACTAACGAATCTATGAAGTCATCATGAAAATACTTCTTTAAATATACATGTCTATGTTGCTTCTTAATGACAAAATACAAAAGTGATTTAACAGATTATTAATAGTTTAAATGGATGTTTTGTAATAACTTGTATATAAAACGTAGTTAAAGGGAAAGGTTATTTTCAGGTTCATAATTGTATTTTGGGTTTCTAGGATAACATATTTACATGCTTTAATGTTCAAAAAACTATTTTTTTCTCATACTGTCCATCTGAATGTAGTGGTATTCACACCCGGTCTGAAACGCTCTGTTTTAGCACCTGTCTTCTCTTCTTTGACTTAGTATTTATATTACATTGACATATGGATACATCATTTTTTTCTCAAGCTGATGTAGTGGTGGGGGGGGGGGGAGTATATTCTAATGAATCTGCATGTGATATAGGAAGCACAATCTGCATGGCTTGTTGAATCCCATGTTTTCTCACCTAGGCATTAAATACGAAATAAAGTCAAACAAATGGGTTGTATTATTTTACAGTTTCTAGGTAGCACCCCAGAAACTCAAATGTGTGTGAACAAGTGCATACATTTTTTCGTAATAAGTTCTCTTTAAACGAGGGTGACCAGACGTCCCCCGTTTTCCGGGGACAGTCCCCGTTTGTATTGGCCTGTCCCCGGTAGAAACTGTCCCCGGAAATGTCCCTGTTTTTTAATATATGTTAAAAACACACATGAAATAAAAGGTGTCATGTCAGGAAACACTGGGTAAACACTACAGACTGTGGTCGAGCCAGCCCCCACTTCAATTGATGTTGACACCATCTCACAACACTCCTAAAATAACATTACTTTCTGAAGCACAATTTAAAATGTATGCTGTTTAAAATCTCAAATTAGATCTATTGTCCATCTATATTTTGATTATTATTTAATGGAAACCGTCCATAATCAAAGAGTCTTTCGAAGTCAATCAAATACTTATTTCACTTCAATAAAATACTTATTTTACTTCCTTCTGTTTTTGTACAAGAATAAATAAAAAACTGTCAAATTATCAAAGACTTATCTCACTCCAGGGTGATAGCAGGACACCCCATCTAGTCACTCAGAGAGAATCAGGACAATCTGATGTAGAGTTCCAAAATAAAAGACCTTTGAAGTCTCATAGCTATCATCCCTCTGTTTATAAGAATAAAACAAAAATATATCCAGTATCAAAGACTTATTTCACTCCAGGGTGATAGCAGGACACCCCACCTAGTCACTCAGAGAGAATCTTGACAATCTGATGTACAGTTTCAAAATAAAATACCTTTGAAGTCTCATATATGAGCTGTCTTCCTTCTGTTTGTATCCAACAGTTCAAATGTTCGAATTACATTGAACCAGAATTGTCCCTCTTTTTTTCTTTAACAGTGAAGAAAATTGGATATGTTAATGATATATTGACCGCAAAACTCAAAATGTCCCCGGTTTTAATTTTGAAAATCTGGTCACCTTACTTTAAACTGCACTGGTACAGTCGTTGTTGTCTGACTGCCTAGCAGATGAATGCCCCTTTAGAGGTGGAAGTAGTTAAAGTACAGGTCTGAATAGTAAATATATTAGGAGAATGTAAAAGGTATGCTCACACAGCCGACTTCCTGCTACAGGGAGGAGAAGGCACTTATTTTCTTGACTCAGTGGGAGAAAAAAAAAAATTGAACAAATTGAGAAAAGTAGGACAGCCAATACACGCAGTAACCACCAGGAAGATACTTGATGAAATGTCAAATGGAAGCAATTATGTTTAATGTAGATCATATTTGTTCCCTTTATTCCATCATTTCCCTTTGTTGTTTTCTTGTTTTCCCTTCTTCTCTCTACAGGGCTGGTCAGAATACAGAAGGGAGCAGCAGGGAATGAAAGAGCTGGCGGAGGGAGGATGTGTAACCATGAGACGTCAATGAAGGCCACGGCTGCAGATTGGCTTGCATTTATTGATTGAAATTGTATTCAATTGTCTTTTGGCACTGGCTTTATTGTTGCTGGTGAGAGAATGAGAGAAAGAGAGAGCTGGCCGAGGGCTTGGTACTTTTAGAGCGATCAAATTCTCTTCATCGTGGTCCTTTTGTAGCAGCAGTTTCGTTTGATTACAAATATATTCAGCACTGCTGTGTGTTTGTTTGATTTCTATAGTATACTGCTTGTCACCATTTCTGCTGTCACATGTCACTGATATGACTTGTTTCCACATGCGTGTCGTGGTTACATTCCTGTTCAGCTGTTGACAAATAATCAAAATAAAGAAAGAAATAGATTTCTACATTTGTTTTACCCCTGAGGTGCCTCCATTGGACTCATTGGTTTACTTTCGTAACAAAATGAAATTATGGGGTTTCATCATATGCCGTTTTCCATGGAAACGCATCCCTCGCCATAAAAGACGATGTCGCTATAACGCGTCATCAGCTGGCCATCACGTGGTTTCCGAAAATCACCGAGTGACACGAGTAGATTTTAGCCGAGACCGGCGGAAAATATGTCTCAAAATTCTGTGTGTGTAAAAAGACGATCCACAAGCAGAAATGTGAGATCCACGAGCAGAGATTTGAGATCCGCAAGCGCATTTTTGGTCGACAAATACAAAATGGATTCACAAATGCCGGATCGAAAGTTGTAAATGTTAAAGAGATATTCACAGATCTTTTTTTTTATTTGTGAAAATATTTAACGTATTTGCAGATCCGTTTTACATTTGCAAATTTATTTGTGAGTTTGCAAATCTTTTAAATGCATTTGTGGATGGTGTTTTACATTTACATATCACATATTTACACACAAATTATTTTTATGTTCACACAAATAATTATGAGACATATCTAAGCCCATAATATTCTCTCTGCTGGTATTACGTCTGTTTAGCTGGAAGCCACATTTTATGAAGGCTCTTACCAAAAGTGGTTTATAATGACATCTAGCTAGCATGGATCACTTCAAGCAATGACATTTGAAATGAAGATACCCCGCAGACCCCATTGTCTGAGGCTTACATTTATGTTTGTTTTACGGTCTTTTTCTGAGTAGTGCTCTGTGGTTTTATTCAATTTTATTTACCTTTTAAGCTAAAGTCAAAAGTAAAATAACTGCCATCCATAACCTTGTTTAGAGTTCCAGGAATTGCGTCTGTATTTTCTGCAAATGTTGTCCAGATTGTTTTTGTTTGAGCATAGAAAAAAAAGCTTTTACTTTGTAAATAATAATTTAATAAAAACGAATACACCATGAATCAAAAATAAAACCTATTTGCTCGACTGCAAATGACATTGGTCACTTCATTAAACACTATCTTCCATTGCTGGGAAGTTAAAAAGGAGCATGTGGTTTGAAAGGAAAGTAAACTGCGGCTTCATTGTGTTGATCAATACTTCCTGTAGATAAGTTAAGATCAGTCTACAGAGGCTTAACAACTCTAAGATAAAGTGCCTTAAGAAAGAGGAGCGATAAGAAGTTGTCTTCTTTTGGCCACAGGCAGAATATTAAAATACTAAATAGAATTCAAAAGTCCTGGAAAAATAACACTCCTGATCTTTAACTGCATCGGGAAGATCAACTTTGACGGATATAAGCCATGTTTAAAAATCTGAGCCAACGAGGAAAAGTGGAGATGAGCGATCAGTCTCCCGCAGTGACAGTAATATTTTCGAGAGTTTAAGTGTGTATTTGTAGCTTTCCCCCCTCTGTTCCTCTGCATGTGTGTGAGTCTCTTTTCACAGGGTCACAGTGCATAACATCTCTGGAGGAGAGATGAACAGATACAAACATGATACATACTGTACAGCGTGTGTGCATGACATGATGCTATTTGCAGCTGCATAATGTTATCACTTAGGCTCTGAGAAGTGAAGACACATCTGCAAATACACAACTCACAGATCAAATCCACAATAAAACCACTCTGCTGTCGAGTTTGATGCCTAAACTAAAGCAGCATGTTATGTTGTGCATGCTCTTATACTAAACACACACGCCGTAAACAATGACGGCTGAGGCTATATTCAATTTAATATTTCTAAATCTGAGCAATATATATATGTTTTATTAGCTTATCAACTCCATTGTACATGTAATAAAATAAAGTTGAAGTTTATCAAGTCAGAAACAAATTTGGAACATAAAAAAGAAGGATTCTAAGGCACACCTGGACAGTGCTCGCGGCACACTCCACTGCAGTAGAGAACAATGCAGTGAGTTTGTTCTTTAAATTGGCAGCTCATCAACAACTCTGATCATCTGGTTCACTCACACACAAACCCAAACACACAAAAGACACACAAATACTGGCTGTAACAGACTGATAAACTGAAAGTGATTTGCGAAGATCATATCACCCGCTATACAACAAATATGAAGCTACAGTTACCCTGTTAGCCCGGAGTTCATATCTAATTAAATAATGAATGACAAATTACTGACATTATTTAAGTTTGATTGCATTACTATCAAATGTAAGCATATAATACTATCAAAAAACAAACAGACGCAACTCAAGGGGAAACGCCACTTAAGCCTAGTGGGGAAATCCCTTTACAAAAGCGTTTCAAACACTTTTTGTGGCACACAAAACCTGATGCCCTGTCAAACACTAAGGCTTCCTGAAACACAAAAGACATGATGTCCCCCCCGAATAGCAGCACCAAGCCAGCACACAGCTGGACCACATCAACTGATCAGCTGCTCAATGACACCATGTGCTCTGAGCACTACAAACTTTTAACCAAACTTTCTACAAATAACCCGGACGAGCCCCCATTTGTTATGACCTGGCTCAAAAGGCCACAACAAAGAGGAGACACACCATATCCACGTTTAACAAAATATGTTTATTTAAGCAAAACATTCAAATCAACCAAATTAATTAAGTGCAAAACAAGTAAAGTATGAGCTGTGGATGTCAGCGGTATCAGTAGTGTACATGCAGGGTGAGAATTGTATGGACATGTATGAGTGTGAGAGTGTTGAAGTGCACAAAATGAAGCAACTGAAGAAACTCATAGCATATTCAACAACACCGGGGTGCCTGCAGGGAGAAGCAGGGAGGCAGACAGAGAGGAGCAGAGGCTTTAAATAACTGCAGGGCACCAGACCCAGGTGCCCTGCAGTTACTGCAATCAAAGAGGCTGGATGCAGCACAGCCACACCCTCTCCAGATCAACCAAACAATGTTTATTTATGTAGCCCAATATCACAAATGTTACATTTGTCTCAGTGGACTTCACAGTTTGTACAGAATATCAGTATGACAATACGACACCCTCTGTCCTTAGACCCTCACAGATGAACCCATAGGGGCATCACATACTGACATGTGTTAGTTAAGCAATGTGTCAATAATTATAAGTTAAGTAGCTTTACATTATCAAGTTTTAGTCATGTTCACAATGCATATTGATGATGGGAAAGAGAAGGATCTTTTAATGTGCCGCGGCCACGTTTCTAGCTCGCTATTTCTCAGTCGGACACAACCCCACTTTGAACGCTGGGCTTGCACCTAACTTGCACCCTTCCACCGCACTGTCTACGCTTCCAAAGGAGGGAGAGGAGGGTGACGCTGGTATGAGGGGCCGTGTAGGCCAAAACTCAAACTAACCTCGCACACACACTACTGAAAACATCTGGCATTGCACACACACTACTGAAATACTCTCACATTCACTACTGAACACCTCACACACACACACTACTGAAAACATCTGGCCTTGCACACACACTACTGAAATACTCTCACATTCACTACTGAACACCTCACACACACACTACTGAAAACATCTGGCCTTGCACACACACTACTGAAATACTCTCACATTCACTACTGAACACCTCACACACACACTACTGAAAATTAACCTCACACACACGCAACTGAAAACATTTTACTGAAAGGTTCTCAGTAGGGAATGTGTATGTGTTTGAGGGGGATTCTTGCTGTAACAGAAGTCATTGTAATGAAATGGAAGTCATTGTAATGAAACGGAAGTAACAAAGAACAATAGGCCTACTGTAGGTGGCGATAATTCTCGTCTAGTCTGTTTGGAAGTCGCCATTAAAGAAGAAGTATGAAACAGAAGGTCGTCCAATTCAGCATGGATTTATAGAGAAACGGCACCGCAGCCGTGGCTGGAGCCTGGACCGAGCAGTCTACAAACTGAGACGGTCTGGTCTATGGAGGTGTTCTTGTTTACATCACCTGGCGCAGCTCGTGAGGTGGCCTAGCAACCCGCTAGCAACATGCACAGCTACAATAAGCTAACAAGCTAACTAAACCGAAATTGAGCCAGAACCTTTCCTTTTTTGTTTTACCATTTATTGAAGTGATTGATATTTCAGGCTGAGAGGACAATGGCCAGTTAAATATGGTTGATTAATCTGTGTACTTCTAGCCAACAGTTATGTTAGCATTAGTTACTTAACAGTAAGTATATATAGGAGTAACAAATGTACTCCAAATAAGGCTAACCTACGTCTGTTGCTCCCGGTCTGCACGTGCTGCATTCAGCAAAACTTTCTTTAAAATAGCAGATCTCTGTGACCGGATATAGTTGTTCGGCTTGGTGGACGTGAGCCTCTGCTCCGTCCAACGCTTCTGCCCATTCACTTTGAATGGGGTGACGTCACTTTGCCTCACCTTTCGCCGAACTGCATTGTGGGGAAGCAAAGCGGAGATTTCCACGCATCTCAGGATTCAAAGGTTGAGCAATGTTCAACTTTTGAAGCTGAGGTGGAAGCATCAGCCAATCAAATCCCGTTTATGCACATCTGACAGTACAAGCGCTAGCCAATCAAACCGTGTGTAAGCTGGGAGTGACACACTGCAGTTCATTTTCTATATTCCTAACAAAATGGAGGAGAAATTAGTTATTGCGGTAGCAAATCACCCGGTTCTTTATGACCAGTCCCTATTTACTTACCGGGATACAAACCGTAGGAACCAGGCATGGAGGGAGGTGGCAGAGACAGTGTGTGAAACTGGTAGGTAGCGAACGAGCCGGCTCAAAGAGCCGGCTCGACGGCAGTATCTGGTGTGAGGGGTAGGGGTAGGGTTAGGGTTAGGGGTAGGGTTAGGGTAATGTTGTGAATCGAGTGGCCCATGATGGTGGTGGTGGGATTATGGTATGGGCAGGCGTATGTAATGGACGACGAACACAGGCCACTCGATTCACAACATTACCCTAACCCTAACCCTACCCCTAACCCTACCCCTACCCCTCACACCAGATACTGCCTGGTTTTCGGACCCCCCCAGACCCCCCCCAATAAAGCAAAAATGCACGTTTCAGAGTGGCCTTTTATTGTGGCCATTCTAAGGCACACCTGTGCAATAATCATGCTGTCTAATCAGCATCTTGATATGCCACACCTGTGAGGTGGGATGGATTATCCCGGCAAAGGAGAAGTGCTCACTATCACAGATTTTTTCAGATTTGTGAACAATATTTGAGAGAAATGGTTATTTTGTGTATATAAAAAATGTTTTAGATCTTTGAGTTCATCTCATAAAAAATGGGAGCAAAAACAAAAGTGTTGCGTTTATATTTTTGTTCAGTGTATTTTCAGAAACTGTATTTTTCTTCTCCATTTTAAAAACAAAAAGCTGGTCATTTAAGTGTTTGCCAGGCAGAACCACTCTCACAGGCGGAATAAGTGGCCATTTAAAGGTGAAGGGAGCCTTTTGTGTACTTTCACCCCCATTATAAAATACATTTAACAATAAAACAAGGCCTAAGCACTGAAATTACCTGACAAGATTTTCAAAGCTTTGAGCTTTTGGGGAGGCTATTTTGTTTTTCAGCCTGCTGTAAACTCAGTAGTTTGGGAATTAATCCAACATTTTCTACCCTGAACGATATGAATACACCCTTTAAACATTGTATTATGTCTTTATTGACTTTAAAATATTAAGGATTATTTGCCAGACCTATGATTGGAGCTTTTTTTTTGTTCTGCTGTTTTTATTCTCAAAAGAAGCGATGAAGATGGAAGCTGGGATGCTGTCCAAAGCAGCAGGGCTTTGCACATAAAAAAAAATCTGTCTTTAGAAGTGTTTTAGTCTTGTACTCATAAAGGCTGATTTTGATTGGAAGAAGAGGGAAGAGTAACTCTGCCTTTTGGGGGAGATAACCTAATTTGTTTCCACACAGCTTCACTTTATTAATGAATTCATCATTTAAAAATTGGCTGAAATGACTCACAGGAAATCTGAACTAAGCAATTCATCCTTTTTGCTTTTCCTAAATGCTTTGAGAAGGGATACTTTAGCATTCAATCAATTATCCACTTATTAAAAAATAAATAAATAATGGAAAAATAAGTTTGACGGACGCAGGGGTGAATTTTCCTCTAAAAATCTTACATTGAGAATACAATGTTTTTTTTGTGATTGTCATTACAGCTGATTTTGAAAAGGATATTTAGGTAAAGTGAAATAGTAAACAGGTCAATGGTGAGGCTCAGCACCTCGAAATCTGAGGCCATGGTTCTCAGCAGGAAACTGAAGGGCTGTCCACTCCGAGTACCCCAAGTGAAGGAGTTCAAGTATCTCGGGGTCTTGTTCTCGAGTGAGGGAACAATGGCGTGTGAAATGGGTCAGAGAATCAGAGCAGCGGGAGCGAGTGCTATTGTATTCGCTATACCGCAACGACCGGCTCATCTTTGTTCCTACCCTCACCAATGGTCATGAAGTGTGGGTCATGACCGGAAGAACCAGAGTGTGAATACAAGCAGCTGAAATTGGTGTTCTCCGGAGTGTGGCTGGCATCTCCCATAGGGATAGGGTGAGAATTTCAGTCTTCCCGGGAGGGACTCGAAATCAAACTGCTGCCCCTTCGCGTTGAAAGGAGCAGGTTGAGGTGGTTCCACCTGGCTGCCATCCTAGGGAGGTGTTCCAGGCACCTCTAGCTGGGAGGAGACCGAGGGGCAGCTGGAGGGATTATTTCTCAATGCTGGCCAAGAAGCGCCTTGGTATCTCCCAGTCAGAGCTGGTTGATGTGGTCAGGGAAAGGGAAGTCTCAACATATTGTGTTGTGTGCTAAAACTTGATATTTTTCTCTCATATTGGGCCTCATGGACTTTTTATAAACAACACTGGTGAAATTCGTTTTGAGCCTTAGCTGTTGAAAACAAATCTATAACAAAAAAAAGATTTTTTCAGGTTTGGGTGTTGATCTTTGGACAGAGTTCCACAGAACTGAGGCACCGTGCTGTATCGGGTTGATATATTTCATTTACAGAAATCCAGTGTTATCAAGGCCACTTACAATAAAGAACCTTAAAAGCTCATGTAGAATATTTGATATTCAGTCGTGTTCAAGGATCTTTACAGCAGGTTAAGCCTGTGGTAGAAAAGTAGTCAAATTAACTTGCAGCTAAGTTTCAGAGGGGTTTAAAGCAGTGGTTCTCAACTGGTGGGTCGGGACCCAAAAGTGGGTCGTGGACCCGTTTCAAGTGGGTCGCAGATGTGTGAGTGAAGAAAAAAAAAAGTATTTTTGGGAAAAAAGTGAAACTTTTATTCTGAAGGCTCGTTTTCTAACGCTGTGCATGCAGTAGGCGTTGGACTGGAAGTACCGGAGACCATAAACGGTTTTGTAAACTTCTGTCACGTAGTGATCATCTTCTCAATAAAACATCTTTGCTGATGTTTTTTCGAGTCTTCTGGCCAATCAGAATCAAGATTGTTGCCGGAAGTCCCAACGGAGAATAACTTTGCGATAGAACAATTCTTTATACATCCATGGGTACAACTTCAGATAGAAACGAACACATAATGAAATATGACCCCCGGTTTGACGATTGACAGGTCACAGAACAATGGGAGCTATCAATTTAAAGTAATTCATACAGACTATCTCCTCTTTACACTTCTCTCTGTGTGGAGCAGCACAATATATATTACAGCACAACTTTTAGTTGAATAGATTTGTGTGGTTCAAAATGTTGGGTCGCGATTTATTGACAAAGGAAAAAAGTGGGTCCAGTTGAGAACCACTGGTTTAAAGGTCTGTTGACTTTGATTTAACTTATTTTAAAGCATTTTTAACAGCTGTTGTTCAGCATGACATTCTGATCTGTTTGTTCCTGTGTGTCAATAAAGAACAAAACAGCAACACTTAGTTGTACTAAGGTGCTGTAGAAATTCACTTCAACTTCAAATTATTATTACTTATCAGCAGAGGTGAAGTCTAGATCTGTCACAATTAGTCAATGAATTGCCTCCAGATAAAGACAAGTTTTCATCAAAAACTTCTACAATTCATTCACTATTTAAGTTATTTGATCAAGCAACAATGCCAGATATTTAAATGTGCTCAAAACTGCTTTGGATTTAATTACAGATTTTTTTTAGCTGACGGCCTCATTTGGCTTTCAGGATTTATGAGAGTCCAGGATCACTATTTAATTTCATAGAATAAAGGATACATGGATTTATTCATTTAATCAACAGAAAATCTAAAATGTTAATCATCAATCAACTGAGTCAAAGTTGAATAATAAAGGTTACACAACAGAAGAAAGGGGCAGAAAACCAATCGAATAAAACCAAAACTCTGACGCTGTGATACTACCTGTGATAAAGTTAAAGGTTAGAGAGGAAAGGGAGGTTTTTAAGTGGGTAACAGACCAGACCTCTGTAGAGAATTCCTCTCTGAAGCTAAGCTAGTCTATTATTTTACACACCAGAATCAGAAACGGGTTTATTGCCAGGTAGGTTCACACATAGGAGGAATTTGACATGATGTCGTGGTGCATACATAAAATATAAAACAAAGAATCGCCATATAAAACAAAAAATCTAATATAAAACAACAAATCTTTAAGGACACTGTAATAAAATATAGTTAAATAGCAATATAATAGAGCAGCAATTTACAGCAAAATAGATTGCAATTATAGAATATAAACTATGAAATATCAAATAAGAATATGTGCAGTAAGCAGTATTTGAACATTGTGTGCATTATGTAAAGCATATAGGATGGCAGATTGCAGCCGATCACCTTCTCTGCAGAGCGGATGACCCGCTGCAGCCTGCCCTTTTCCCTGGCTGTGGCTGAGGCGTACCAGATAGTGATGGAGGAGGTGAGGATGGACTCGATGATGGAGGTGTAGAAATTCACCATCATCGTCTTTGACAGGTTTAATTTGCCATGTTGACAGCGTCGTCCACAGACCTGTTGGCTCTGTAGGCAAACTGCAGGGAGTCCAGGAGTGGGTCTGTGATGGATTTTAGGTGGGACAGGACAAGGCACTCAAAGGACTTCATAACCTCTGTCTGTAGTCCTTTAATCCAGTGATCCGTGATTTCTTGGGAACAGCGATGATGGTGGAGGTTTTGAAGCATGCTCGGACGTGGCATGTCTCTGAGGTGTTGAAGATGTCTGTAAACACCGGAGACAGCTGATCAGCACAGAGATTCAGGGTGGAGGAGGAGACATTGTCAGGGCCAGCCGCTTTTCTGCTATTGAGTTTTCTAAAAAGTTTACATCCCTTTCATTGATTGAGAGAGAATTTGATGTGTCGGGGGAGGTCAGTGGTGTGGGAGAGTGGGACACTGAAGGGGACGTGGAGGTGTGAGACTGAAGCTGTTGGGAGGTTTCATGGGGGATGGTGTCAGAACTGAACTCTTTGTCTCCAAATCTACAGTAGAACTGAGTCAGATCGTTTGCAAGGCGGCGGTCGTTCATGGAGAGTGAGGCTTTTGGCTTGTAGTTTGTGATCTGTCTTAAAGCTCTTACACACCAATCTGACACCAAAGAACACATCCCGACAGACCCAACTGTTGAGTCGCCTCACGTCTCCTGCGTCTTGGACAACAGTCGCAATGGAACACACCGCAAAGACTTCAGCCGGTGGCCAAGTAGCAATTACGAACTGCGCATGCGTGAGTGGCAATAACTCTCCTTACCAGCAGGCGGCGGTAGTGTGTATTCGTCATTCAAAAGAGGCAACAACCGGAAGACAGACTGCGTGATACACCAAAAGCAGAAGAACAGACTGGGTGATATAAACAAACAACAAATAGCTTGTGCGTTCCATTTTCACTCTACAGCGAGAAGCTGGGGCCAGCAGTAACTCAACGAGAGAGTAATGTCAAATGACAGTACAATTGACCAATCATATCTTCCCTCTAAATGGGCGGGCTTTATTTTCGCGGACTTTATGACCAGTTCCGCCCCGCTGTGAAGTCTATGCAAGAGGTGTAGTGACGCGTCCTAAAACCCGGAAGTAAGCTGCGCTCGGATTCCCTCGACAGAAAGCAATGGGATTTCTCCATAGGAAAACGAACGTTTTGTTCAGCCGGATAATATCCACATGTCTACCCTACTTTTATTATTTTTTAATCATAAATCTAATCGATAGATTTATGATTGATAGATTTATGATTAGCATAAGGTCGTTCATGATGGCTCACTTCAGTGATAGTCAGTGTTTCCGCCAGACCAGGGCTGAGAGGGCGTCCACCCCGAGAGCGGGGGGGGGGGGGGATCATTTGGCTCGGCTCTCTTAAAGCGCCGGCTGTTTCGGCTTCCAAACGGCTCTTCATGCTACCACGGTTTACCACGGAGCCTCAGCTCACGCGCGTGCTCCACTAAAACCCCCCCACTCATTGCTTCCAAATCGCGCACGTTCCGTGTTGTCCTGTAGCAGGCACCTTCGATGTCGGGGAAACGATCTTCAATACTCCGAAAATAATCCCACCAGACTCCTTTGCCCCTCCAACAGAGGGATGTCCTTGTCCTTTTTCCTTTTCGTAATTTCAAGTGATAAAAACTCTCGATCTTCTCTGGAATTATTAATATTTTTGGACGCCCTCGGCTCGAGTTCAGGGCGTCCGGAGCTGAATAAGGCCGTCAAATGACAGCAAGACGCCCCCCTGGCGGAAACGCTGGTGATAGTGATGACATAGTTTGCAAAATTATTAACCGAGTCATTTTCAAGATTTCTAGGTATAAAAGTCACGGCCCGCCACTGCGTCTGAGTGCTTCTTCAAATTTAAGAAACTATGAATGTGTCATCCCCACTTAATGGGAAGAAACTCAGCTATCAGACAATATTAACCATTTTTAGCTAAACTAAACAAAAGGGTAATAACAAAGGCTCTGAATTAGCCCTGAGCGAAAAAATGCTAACGCACTTAGCACAGAACTCAAGGTAAAATACCCTTATTACTTATCGAATCTGCACAAACAAGATATCAATTAGCAAGCTGAGATTTCACAGATTCCAGACATATAAGTATAATCACTGAGCAATCAAAACTCGACAACAACAAAAAAATTAGCTTTACGGGACCAAATCGGAAAATAAGTCTTACCGTTGCTGTGTTCTGATCAAAAGTTGTGTTCAATGGCATTACAACGATAAAAACACTGCTGAAGGTTAATCCAATGGTTAATCCAATGAATGGTTAATCCAATGTGTCTGTGTCACTTTGAAATTATTACTGATAATCCATCATTCAATTGGTCTGTCAATATGGAGTTTTCATATATAGTTGCTACTAGAGTGTATGACAGCTTCCGGTTCCGGGGCATTCTGGCTACGCATCACTCATTCACCAATTGGTAATGTTTAAATGGATTTTAGGAACTTTCCCTCGATTCTATTGGCTCTAACGGTTAAAAAGAGGTGTCAATCATCAAAATCGACCGAGCGGGGCCAAAGATATGGAAAATGCACCCAAATTACCCCAGAAGTGGGTTTTTTTCCTTCTAAATCTCTCTAAAAAGGTCAAATATCAATTGTTTTGCATCAATCTTGATGCAGGGTACTTATTATATGTTATAGTTTGGATTCTTAAAGCTTTTAGTCTACTAACCCATCATTCAAGGGTGGTTTTCACTATAAGTAACAACCAGTGCTTGTAAGAAGAGGAAAGGACAGCTATAGTTGATATATATTTGCGATAGTGTTTTATATGATTGCTTGTTTCTGAAAGAAGTTACTTAAAGTGACAAACGCAGAGAATTATCACCTGATCCTGCAGTCATTTTAAGTCTACAAAGTTTGTAGTGTTTTTCAGGTTATTGTTTTGGTTTCACAATATGCAACTCTACCAAAGTTCACTCTAAGGGCTCTCTGAAGCAGGCAAAAAAAAGATCTGAAATGTTCTGTACAATACAAGCCCAACATCAAACAGCATTAGTAAATAGTACAGTTGTGGCAAAAACTACTTAAAAGGTAAGAAAGAACAGAAACTAAGCCTAAGCATCAACAACTGTTTTAAATGTGTTATGTAGCAACATCCACAGGGGATACAAACCAAGTCAACAGAATTTCCTGCAAATCCTTTTAAACCATGTTTACTTTGAATGTGACGTTTCTGAATCGACAATAGGTTTCATAAGTATTATTTCAGCATCTTGCAGGAATTCACAATGCCACATTGTTAATGTTGGGAAACAATTGGTTCGGTTTTAACTAGATGACAGTTTGTGTTTAAAAAAGCTATGGAAGTTATGTGACTCAAATCGTAGCGTCCCATGACAATGCTGTCAGTAAAGATAACTCAGCTTTTGGTTTCACACCAGAGCGAAATAGTGTGTGCTTGTTTGACCCATCCATCAAACCCTCCCACCAATAATAAAGAGACTTAAGTGATGTTTAACTAATTATTATAAAAGCTTAACTTTCAGCCATGGTGATATACTACATATCCGTTGTTTGCAGATAAATACAGCTGAAACTGCACAACCCAAAGAAGAGGTAAGAAAAGGAATTACATAAAAGCAGACACTCATTTTAAATGAATGGCCATTCAAATGAACATGCATAAAACCAGAAATAACCTGGACTGTAACAAAAAAAACAAAAAACAAGACGAATGACTTCCCTAAGTATAGCACAGAACATTGCAGGAGCAGCACAGTGGGAGCAGGAGCAGCACAGTGGGAGCAGAAGAAGGCATCCTGAGAGGCAGGAAAGCAGGACAGTGCTGCCTTAAGTACATTGGTTACAGACTACAATGAAACCTCTTTTAAACAGTGTTGGGAGGAGGAAACTTCTTCCACGTCTGCTGGAGTCTCAGCTGGCCTGGCAGAGGCGAGGCTTTAACTGGCTTAACAACAAAAGCTGAGCTCAATAACTAATAGGCCTCTTCTTCCCCCTCTCTGTTCCTTCTCTCACTTTACTCTGTTCCCCTCTAGTCCCTTCTTCCTCCTCTTCTTTCTATCTCGTCGTCTTCCTCCTCCTTCAGAGTGAAGCAGAGAGATAATGCGGAATACTTTCATGCCGTCTGCTGAATTAAACATGGCAAGAACAGCTTGTACTATGTGCTAAAGCTGGAGCAAAGAGAAGGTTAATAGGGAAAAATAAAGAAATACAGAATTCCAACTCTGCACAGGGGTCTCTGGAGTGCTGCTTAACATTTCTTCAAAATTAAAAAGATCTGACGCTGATGGACCAGGCTCTGGAAACAGGACATCCATTTTTACTAATTGGACAGGTTGAAAAGGAATGTCAGTTGTCATTGTGTGGAAGCAGCTAATCACCATGTGGGGGGCTGGCATAACACTAAAATAAATACTTCTTTTGAGGCTCCCTCCAAACCTCCAGCTTCCATCGTCAGACCTGATAATCCGATCTTGCAAATCTCCTATTCCTTTCACACACTCTCTGTCATCTTTGCGGTACAGCCAACCAATTGGGTTCTGCAAGTAATACATCTGCCCATCTCTAACTCCAGGCTCTATGGTGAATAATTGAGTGTTTCAAAGGTTCTCTGTCTCAGGTGGCTTTCAAAAAACCTGGTGATGTCTTCTCCTCCTCGCGGCATGGGCTGAGGTTTTGGTTTTTGTTCTGCCTCTCTTGATTTATCTGATTCCAGAATAAAAAGTCTCTCTTTCTGTCCTGACCTATTTGGTATTCCCCGGATGTAGTACCACGCTCCCGACCCTTATTCTCCATCCTCTCCTCTCTCTTTTTGACTGTCTTTAGCCCTGACCGAGCCAAGTGACCGTTACCTCTGCTTAGCATTGGCCCAACACTCATGGCATTAAGTTAAGTTCAACCTCCCAGAGCACATGCCTTGTGAGGCTTGGCAGAGAAGGGCATTGGTAATTGGCATGACCACCACCACCAGTTTCCACTCACCAGACAGGCTCCTGGGACACGGAATCTTGGTAAATGAGGAATACATAGTTTTTTCTTCTCATCAAAGTTAAACAATCTTGTCGAGCATCACTTGAATTATTCCCTTTGAATTGTTCCAAGGTTGCATTTTAACCTTCTTGATACATTCCTCAAAACAAGGCAAAATGATTTCTTTTTTTACTCCGTTCACCTCAATTTAGCTGATAAACACATCCAATAACCTTTATATTTCCTGCTTACAACAAGTATTTACACATTTAAAGTTCAGATATGTTTCATAGTGATCTTCTTTTCAACTTTATCTTGACCAAACTGTGACAAGCAAATTCAAAAGTCATCTAACTCTTGCCTGTTCCTGTTGGCTTAAGAAAAACTGACAAAAGCAACAAGTCAACTGGGCTTTCTTAACTTAGGGAGGGTTTACACCTTCCGTGTTCTTCCTGAATGAGAACAATACAAAGATGGTTCATTGTTTGGTTTGTGCTCCCAAAGTCAAAACTTAACAGTACAGAGTTCCAATGTGTTGGAATTGTCCTTCAATAACATGTTCAGTTAGTTCCTAAAAAGACTCAACAGACCCTTGTATTGGGCTTTCTTTACAGGTATTTAAATCAAGCAAAGTTGTTAGATTGCACACATTTAGTAGCTAGCTAGTTAGTTAGTTAGCTGACAGAGGGCTGGTGGCCAGTGGCAGAGCTGAGTCCAATCAAAAGTCATCATTCCCACCAAACTCCAGAGCTACTGATCGATTTCCTCCAGGAGAAATAGTCTTCTAGTGGCAGGAATGTATAATTAGTTACCGCAGGATACACTGGCTAGCTAGATATTGCCTGTTTGGTTGCAGTAAATATTTCAAAACTAAATAGGCTAATAGTTACCAGAACAGGAAAAGGAAAGACATTTTTTTAACCAATGAAATGACAAAGCACTCCAGAGTTAGTTTGACAACGTGCCGAGACCAGACTTGGAACAGAGAGTGGTTGTTTGGTGCAGACCAAAGTTCGAGTCCAGTGTTCACAACAACACAAAGGAACCATACCTAAACCAGGTATGGTATCTGGAGCCTTCAATTGCGCTGCTGTGGAGGCAAAACCGTTATTCAATGGGAAGCCTCCAGGTGTGAAGTTGTGAGAAATTGCTTTGACAAACTGCACTTCTCCTCGAGTTTGCAAAACTTGTAAAATTCCCTCTGGCAGATTGTTGAGGAGGCTAAATATCCCAGAGCAGGTGCACTATACTGCGTAGTGCTGTGAAATTAGCTGAGGAAGGAAAGAGGTGCGAGAGTCTCCGTATTTACGTCTAGACTGATAACATAGCTCGGCTTAATTAATTACCAGTTTTCTCCACAGGGAATTGTTTCAGAAAGCTTTTTTTTTATTGAAAATGGGGTTGTGCAAAAACAAAAGTTATGAGTGATGATGAATTCCTCACTGAGGGTAAATGCATGCTACAAGATTCTGGGACTAATTAGGAGCTCAACTTGTGATCAGAGTCGACTGTTTAGAATTACGCCGCTGCAGTAAACCCCCTGGAGAAAAGATGTGCTGAGGCCTACAATGGCCGGATAGGGAGAGATGACATTTTATTTTTGGTGTGGAAATCATTAACATTATAATCTTCAATAAGAAAATATATTTTCCACTTGGGAAAACAGTTGTGTTTCAAACATAACTTAACAGTAATAAATCATCTTAAAACTGTAGATTCAAGTGGTCAATTTGAGATATTTGTTATCATTATGATAAAACTCAAGTAAAACAGTTCTTTTTTGTTCTGCAGAGTTGAAGCACCTGGATCTTGGAGCATGCATGCACCCTATGGAGTTAAAAACACACTTGAATCCGAACTGTACTGCGGTGATACAATAAACAATCCAAATACATGTGACACGTGTGGCAACAGCAGTTACAGTATGGCTCTTCTCACTCTGATATCAGCAACCTGTCCAGACACACTGTGAAACGTCATGAAAATGTGTCCACTTATGGATTGTAACATAGCAGATATAGCTATTTACGGAATAACAGATTGCACAGTGTATAATGTTCAACAACGAATTACAACCAGGGACCTTCTGAGGACTCGTTTCAGAATTTGAGCTGAAACCGACTTCCTTAATGCAATGAAATCCATCAACGGAGGTTTTGCATTTGACATTTCTCAGCTTTCAATCTGTCAATCAGTGTGTACTGATCATATAATTACATTTGAGCAATAACAGCTTAATTATTATCACAATATAGTCTTACATCGTAATGAGGCATGAGTAAATGAAATGGGACAAGACTAATAATACGAGTATAACATCATTTTCGCTCTGTTTAGTGGCTCAAAATGTAACGTCCATCACATTCCTTACAGATTCCCTTTTCAGATCTGCTCTGATAAATATTACTTGAACTCACGTTATACCACACTGTTTTAAATTTGACTTTACACACAGTAACCTTGACTGCAAAGTGACTCCATTAAACACTCCCCGTCTATAGTAAGTTAAAGAGCGTAGTTGTGATGTGACACAGAGAGCTTAAAAAGCAGAGAGAGTGCCAAGTTCAGCTGCTGGAGCATGTAGCAGCCGTGTAGTTTGTTCTCCTTCTTCTTCATTTCTCTTTAACTGCAGCCTTTCTCACTTCCCTAGCAGGCTCTCTATAAATGTCAAAGATTTGCCTGTGATCCCCATTCTAGAAACCTCTCTGTGTCACGTCACAACCATGCAGACATAAAACAGACAACTGATACAATCCGGTAATTGAGAATTGGCCGATTTGGGGCCCGCAAAAAAGTAGGAAAAAGGTGGGACTCAATAAGGCAAATGTGTTGAAGAAACATAAGAGCTGCGTCACAATTCTTAACTTGCTAAGCAGTAGCAAATGAGTTGAAAAACAGTTCTAAGACGTACCGTTAATCATCAAAATAAAAAAGAATTGTCCATCTAGTTTTGCTTGTTCAGTTAATTTAAGAGACTTAATGTCAGCAGACCAAAAACACCTTTAGTTTTGTTAGTGGACAAAAAAATAAACAAATTTTGAGGAGTTTGGGATTTCATTTAGCCTGTTTAACTTCCTTTTTTGAAATGCGTCTCAGACCGTGTCTTTGTGTGCAATCAGAAGAGAAAACATGGAGTAATCCGGCACATAGCCTAAGAACATTCTGCAGGGCATGGAAAATAAATATATGAAATAAAGCAGCCCCTAACAAAGCCGGGGAATACTTTGCTTGGTCGAATGCGACCCAGATAGGAGTATAAATACGAGTTATCCCCTGCACACAGTCATTGTGGCACACGTCTAAGCCGCCCATTATGTAAATAATAATGTGTGTGGCACACAGCGTCAGCAAAACACACAAATAGTGCATGTGGAACATAAAGAAAAGAGACGAGGAGATAAAGAAAGAGCGAGAAACAGAAGTGGAAAATATAGAACGTGAGAAGAGATTTAAAGAGAAAAGGGTAAAAAATAGAGTTTTACCCATTAAATGAGTCATTACCGACCCAATGTGGTATTGTGTGAAATCCCCAAGGCTCCCGGTGCGTCTTTTCCTCCGCGAGATCAACACCATTATTACACAACAGTAACAACAACAACATCTACAACAAGAACAATAACAACAACTGTGCTATAGTGAGACGGCGCCCAATATATAGATGATGCACATCATTAACACCACAGCCAGCCACACATTAGCTGTTCTCAGTTTAGTGGCCCTCGCTCCATCAGGGAAGCAGGTGGTGTCACAGGGTGGGGCGGGAACCCAGAGTCACCCCAAAAAGTTGTCACTGGAACAACAGAAACTCCATCTTTGTTGCCAAGTTTGGCTTTTCAAGTTATAAAATGATTCTTGTGAAGTCTCCATCTGAAGAGTCTGAAGCGAATGGTAACATCGAGAGAAGCTGTTTGGTTCGACATGATGTGTTTTCTCAGATTTATTTTGAAACCGAAAGGCGTTTTTTGTTGATATTGTAATACTTGTTATGTTGTTCCCCGGCTTTGCAGATTACATTTCTGATAAAGTATAAAATACTAATAATGTAGTCACTCAACACAGTCACACACTAGCAAAGCTGAAGACACAGGAACGTAGGCGATAAGCAGCATCAGAGTTGTTGGCTTTCTGCAGTATTTTTTTCCTACGTTTTGATACATTTGGCGAACACTGAATGAAATCTGTCTCCATGATTAAACACAGTTCCATATTCTGCCACTACTGCCATCACAAGTTTTCCTTCATCAGCTTCACAAAACTTCAATTAGAATTTCTGTTTCTCATATTTTTTCTTTCAATCATCCTTTTTTTACAAGATCATACAGTCGGTTTCAAGCGGACAGGATGTAACTAATGGCAGCTCTTAGATGAAGTTGAATCTGACGCAGGTAGGTTTAGCTGACGGAGGCGATATTGATTGATTTAGTGGGTGAAGAGCGCCTTCTTGAACTCCTCTCAACTTCCACCGCATCCCCTTGCCCTATTTTCAGCCCTCACCTTTCCTCTACTCTGCTCACACATAAATGGCAGTCCGGGAAATAACTGAGCCGTCTCTCTGAGACTCCATGTCATCGTCAAGGTACACGTCCAAATCTTCTTCCGCGCCATGGCCTCGGTGGACGTGATAGGCCGGAGGTACCATGTTCCCGCCTCCAAACCTGTCGTACTCCTCCTCCATGCTGTCGTCCAGTTCGAACTTCCTCCTCTCAACTTCGTCTATCTCGCCACTCAGGAGGATGTCGTGGGCGGAGGGGGGGTTGCCTGCTGCGGGGTGGTGGAGGTGATGGTGGTGGAAGTCGTTGGCCTTCTCCGTTAGAGTTCCCGTGGCGTCGCAGCCTTCTCGATACGTGTAGATGGGTCCGTTGTTGTTTGCACCCGTCCCATTCTTACTGCTGTTGTTGCCCGTACCGCTGAACAGCAGACGAGCTTTGTTGCCATAGTCTCCACCATTGCTACCACTCCCGGTTGCTATGGAGTCCCCGCTGCTGGGGAAGCCGCGTCTCTGCTGCCGGCGACTCCGGGTCAGGAGGACGGCAATGAGCGCGATAACCAATAGCAGGGCCAGGAGGGAGCCGATGACGGCGCCCGCCACAACGCCACCGCTGGACGGATCCTCTAGGGCTTCTGCAGAGGGGATGGAGGGGTTGGAAGGAGGGGTAGAAAAATGGGTGGAGGAAAAGAAAAAAATGGCAGGAATTGACGGCTGTTTTTAAGGAAGCCGTGTTCAGTTTTGGGGGAGGTATTCACAGTTCTTCTTGTATTGTTAGTGTGCTGTAGTGATAGTGTCTTCCACTACGTGTGTTACAATCCTCTTACTAGTGTGTAGTAATGTTCTTCTCAGTGTAATCCCTTGGTGAGGGAGCAGTCAGTCATTGCTGGGATCAGGCTGAATGGGCCTCATTCACTCTTTCCCAGAGGCTTGCTGCGCTGCATTTCGCAGACATTTTGCTCTAAACACATGTCTGTCCAGCTGCTGGCACTTCAGCTGTTGTTGCCCCGCCCCCCCTTTGCCAGCTGGGGAGAAGCCTTTACTACTGTAACGGTCCTTTGTTCTACACTTCATGTTGGTGTGAGCCAAGTTTGCCACTCCACTCTGTTTTCAGTCGGAGATTGAAACAAAGATGAGGGATGGGTTTTTACAGCAGCAGCAAAAAGCAGTTTGTTTTGCGCCTTGTGTCGTCTTTGATAGGGTTAGACGAATCAGCCCAGCAAAGACACACAGACAGACAGAGAGACAGACAGGCAGAGAGGTTATTTGAAGAGGTTTAGTGGGAAATAGCACACAGTCACGCCTGGGAAGTGCCACACGGTTTGACATCCCTTAAGCCCTCCCATTTCTACACTTTGTTTCTTTCCCAGACCCCTAATTATACCCACTTCTCATACTCCCATCCTCTGCTTCCTCCCCATGCCTCTCTTATCGGTCAGCTAGTCAAACCACAGGGCAGAGCGATCGCCTGCTGTCATCTGAGGACCCAGTCCAGATCTCACTGATCAGTGGCGCACAAAGGTAAAACGTTCACACTGTGGAGCAAGACTCATGCCAGGACATATATAAGAGGATTCTCTGCAGGAATAAGGGAAAGAAAAGAGGTCTGGCTCAGACTGTATAGGATTTGTATGAGTGCATTCACGCTGGGCTAAAGAGAGGTGCAAAGAAAGTGTAAAACTAGCCGAGGAGAAGCCTAGGAGCTTACAGTGCAGAGCTTTACCAGCCCGGCTAATGTTTTTTATTTCTCTGTGAATTGCATGCTGATTTTCTTTGGGGTATGGCAAGGGCAGCGGAACGCAGAACAGCAGGGACATTTGAAGCCCTTCCTTTTTATGCAAATAACAGCGAGGTACTGCCAGCACTCCTTTTAAACACAGCGGTGAATGCCAATCAAACAATCTGCGCTTGGCTGAAATGAGCCCTGTGTGGGGTTTGCGTGCCAGGGCACCACCAGGGAGAGAATGGCATGTTTTTTTCTTCTTTCAAGGAAATAGCGTCAGACTTCATGTAATAATATGTATGGTGGTAGTTATGTTAACACAACCAGTGGGGGGATGTCACTTTAAGTGAGCCTCGATGGAAAGCCTGTGATTCACACAAATAGTTCATTCTGAGGGAGCAGGAGCCAAATGAAAGCGGTGAGGAGAGAAAACTAGGGAGAGTAAATTGTTGGAGAGAGGAGAGGTCTCAGTTTGATTTCAAACACCGCCCAGCTCTGGTCTCACATGGGGGTGTGGGAGGGTGATGCCAGGGTGAGACAGACAGGCCGGGCGATGAGGGCGGGCTCTAGGGACAGGATATGATGTCTAAATCAGGGTACGGTGTCCAATTGACAGAAGGGATAAAGGAGGATGAATCCAACTTCGCCTGTCCTAGTTTTCTCTCTGCGATCTACTAGGAAACCCAACGAGCCAACATCTTGTTTATATTGTTTGTGCCATTTATATCTTATGTATTAAAAGTGGTATTTATAAAGAGCCTAAGTGTGGGACAGCTGAATAATGGAGGCTGCTGTTCTTCTCTTAATCAAGTGATTACAAATCTATCATTCTTCCAATGTTCTCACGACAAACTCCTAGAAAGACCCATTAGAGCTGGCATGCATTTTGTTAAATAAATCATGGGTACATGCAGGAGCAGCAGCTCTTCTTTCCAAAGTCCAACATGATGTTGTGTAAGGAAACTTTGTTGCTTTTGTGACGACTGGAAGGTCCTTTTGGTTTTAGTGTATAAGGTCAATATGATAAATATAGCTCAAATGTCACACAAAGAAAATAAAGAAAACACTGACTCAGTGGGACAAATCAAGCCAACATATTATAGCACTTCTCAAACTTTTCATTTTCAGTACGGAAGGCTTAGAGTATAGTTGTTAAACTCATTTGGCATACACTTTTCTTGTGTATCGATTTAACAAGCAATGTCTGTACATGTCCTTCAAGAACAGACAGTTTGATTTCTATTTTCTTTTGACTTTCTTTTGACGTTAAATTCTTGTTAGTTTTTTATTACTTATACTGACTGTAAAGAAATAGAGTTTTGAGTGAAGTATATGTATGGACCAACCGAGTCAATAAATAAAAAGGGTATTGATTTATTGAACTTACTCTCTCTTACTCTGTCATGAAGCAATAAGCGTATTTTCCAGGATATGGCTTGAATGGACAGTGGAGCTTGATATTAAGGTCAAATGGGTATATTTGGTAAAGCTTTGTTAATCGTTACCATGCTTAAAAATAGGCGCATGTGACATCCCGAGTTCATCACGACACCATATGATGTTTAATTCCATTAGAAAATGCTAAAAATACTTCCACGCACAGTAGCAGTAAAGCGTCTTTTATCAGATGCAAGGTTTCTGCAGGCGTTCTCTGACATCACTTATTACAATCTAAAACACTAATGGATCGGGGATTAGCTTAGATCGTGCCAGATGCATGATCAACGTCAGTGTCAAATCCTTGTCATGCGCCCAATGAGACGCTTTGGTAAACACAGCTCTGTGAACATATCTTTACGGAAGAAAAAAGAAGAAGAAAATAGCAGGGGGACTATCGTTAGCAGGAAAATAGGCCATGCTTGTCATCCTTATTTCTCATCAACAGCAGCAGCCTGCCTGCATTAAGAAGCATGGTGATAAATGTCAAAGGGAGAGGCAGGGGAGCTTATATCAGTCTCTGTATTAGTGTCATGTACATGGAAAAAGATTAGGGGAGAGAGAGGGGCTAATGAAATGAACCGTTACTACTCCTTCACTGCGCGGGGATAATCTAAATGAGAAGATTTGGGATGCGAGGAGCCGAGGTGGAAAGAGTTAGACGGTTGTGGTGAGGTACACAAACACAAAATTGTCTAAGGGGTATGAAAATAGTCCGATCGAAATAATCTTATGTTGATCTCCCTCTTCCTCTCTCTGCACTGAAATCCTTCCTGAATGAGCCACTGCAACACTCATACAATAAGCCAGAGGCAGTGACTCTAAAAGCTCCACAGTGGGAATTCTCATTAGACGCAGCTTTTCGGTCAAGGACGAGACATATACAAATTGTAACCATGAATATATTCGGAAAACCTTACGCACAAAGGCAGAATACAAAAGAACGAGACATACTGTATCTCTTTTAAGACCACCCACTTAGAAAGAGGAGTCTACTTCCTGCACTGAATAAATATGCTTTCATTCTTTTATATTCAGTAATACAAGCACCAGAGAATATTGGGTATGTCTATATTTCTTTACGAGTTATTGAAAAGCCAGTACACACAGAGCTTCTGGATGCCCCATTGGGCTCATAAAGAATAGCCAGTTATTCCTATGCATTGCATGGACAAATAGAGAATTGAAAATGTTGGTTTTAGAAGGCCTTTCACCTTTCAGGAATATTTAACAACTCCACCTACACACAGTTAAACAGGTTCCTCAATATGCAATTCATTACAATGTTGGGACAAAGGTCAGCAGCACTAACAGTTGGAGAATCTTCTAGAATATGTTTTTCAGGTTTATCAAAGATAGTGCATATATCAGAACATGTTTTTGCATAAATAGCACAACCTTCAACCTAAAAATGTTGGCTTTACGATTCTTTTTTCGACAAGACCTGCTCCTGAGGTACTACATGGTTGAACCCAGTGAGAAGAGACATAGATACAACAGTTACCAGTTTTACTAACTGTAAGGCTACCCAGGATCCTAATAAAAAATACAATAGGTTTAATGAAAATAGAGCAATATTATTGGTCATTAATTCAGTGTGTTGGCAGAATTGGTTCTCTAAGGGACAAGTTTTCAACCTATACATTTCATCTGTTATTGCGTAATAGCTATTTAAACGTAGCTAACTTGCTAACCTTCCAGCAGACCATGATGATGCAGGGTGAATAGAGAGAGCACTCAGGAAGTCAGTAAATACTTTTTTCCATCTGGTAGAGAGCATGGATGTATAATAAGAACTGGATACAGCGTGGGAGGCGGGGCCTCATTCATTCCTATGAGAGTTGCTCAATGGCGCATGAAGACAAAATGGCCCAACTTTTGAGAGAGTGAAACGTCACAGATTACCCGGCATGCCTGAGAAGTATGTGCGCAACTTTAACCACGCCACCCAAAAGGCTCGTTCACATTAAGCACGTGAATTTGTGTACACGTAACAGCACCGCACGTTCTTGACAGCATGGTACTGGATTTATATGAACGAGGCGGCAGTTAGCAGCTAGCGGCTAGCTAGTAAATTATGCTAAATTACACATCAATCGTTATGTACTTTTATATTACGCTGACATCAGGATCTAGTGATATCCAAGCAACAGAGCTTCATTTAGCATGATACTTGTGTGGGTTGTACATGAAACCACTTGGTAATATATAAAAATGTATGTTGAAGCCTGTTATGATCAATTGTGAGTTAAAACTTTATCTAAAAAGTAAAGCTGATGATGGATTACTGTGGTGGAGTTAAAATAACAATAGCCTATTTCTTTTTTAAATGTGATGGAGTAAAAGGATAGTATCTGTGATTATTCATGTTAAGTAGCCCACAAGTAACTAAAACAATTGCAAGTGCAATAAGAAGCTACAGGAACGTTAATCTACGTCGGTAATATTAACTTTATTTAATACAACATTTACGGTACAAGATTTACATCATACAGCCCATGTAGTATAATATTTTACAAATGATGAATTACAGCAAACATGTGCAATATATCCATTATTACAGCTCCGTGGGCAGTGAGGCGATATGGTCCGTTGTTCTTGTGCATCCATGGGTAAAGAGAAACTCATGTAGTGCTGAACACGTAACGTGAACGTGCCGGGCGGCGCGGTCCCGTGGGTTAGATGCGCGTTCATAATGCCGAGGGAAATAACTCTCAGAATAACGTTATTAGCACATTTTTACAACTTGAGGAACGAATGTTTTTAATAAGGGCTATACAAACGTTCATACTGGGTTGTTTATTTAGTTTAAAAAAAATTATCCAACGAGTTACAGACCACTCTTTCCCCATGTAAGTCAATGGGAAAAAGTGTTTCCGGGCCCAGCAACCTAAAGGAAGTGTAGTACCGCCGTTTGACCAGCACGAATATTCTCATCAGACTCCGGCACACTTCCTGGGGGCTTGGTAGAGAGGTGCTCTATCACCATTACCCATCATCGTGTAAAAAGACCTTTGGAGTGCAGGCTTCTCTATTCTGCAAGTTTCGTCATCTCTGTTTCTTATAAATTCAAATCAAAGCCAGAGGCACAGAGAGACCATCTCCTGAATTTGTATGCTAATGACGGACAACATTGTTTTCCAATTTGTTGTTAGTATATCTCTGCTTTAAAGAAAATGGACCTTTGCTTTGTCTTGCATAAGAAAATATATCCTGCTTTTTTTTCCTTCTCTGGGCTTTTTCTGATTTGCAGCCGCACACAAAATACTGTAAAAATAAATAAAGCCATTTATTGCCTTCCCCTATATACAGTTTATAGGCAGTGTGTCCAGGTGACAAAGGCTCATGACCCTGGCAGATGTGAGCTGAGGTGGGGGAGGTGAGGCCGAGGCTAAATTGTATGGGTTAATGGGACCCAGAGGCAAAGAAGATACTGGAAACTGGTACACCAAAGGATGAGGATTTGAGAGACAAACTGACACAAAGCGATGAATATTAATATGTTACTGCTAACTGTGACAAGGTGCACTTTCGAGCAGATGTATGAAAGAAACACACAAGGTTTGGCTCAAGGACATGCATCAATAAAGACGATAATGGGCAACAATTGTCCAGTTGATGATGGTGCACAGGAAGCTACTTGTAAGTACACTGACTGAGCATGTTACAGGAACAGGAAATGTTCCTATATCAGATGTGGAAAAGTACTTTACATCTAGACCATTACTGGCATCATAGTACCATAACTATTATCACAGGGGTTTGTTTCCTGTGTGAAACCAACAGGGAAATAGTTTCATCATTTAAAGTTTCACTCTATAAATGTATTTATTCTAAACAATTACCTTTGCTAAATTATCAATGTAATTGTGTTGCCCTAACCTAAATAAGTTGTTTTCATTTCATTAAGTGTCACAACCTTCAGCTTTACAATGCAGTGGATGCAGAATCACCCATCTGATGCATTACAATAGTACCAAACAGTGTGAATACATTACAAGCCCCCTTCTGATCCATATTCATCAGGCTGAATAACACAAGTCATTCTCATTGAATTGCCTTATAACGTTTAACACTGTTGGGAATTGCCAGGCTAGCTGTCCACCCCCTTCTTTCAGTCTTTATGCTTATCTAGGCTAAGAGGCTAATGCTGCAGCTCTGAATTTAGAAACTAGTCTATAGTTTATAATTATAAAGTATATTGACTTTCTCATGTAACTCTGGACATTTCTCAACATGCTGATCTGTGCTTTCAGAAATGCATTACTGCGTAGCCCAGCAGCTCTATGGGGGACATTTGTTAGAATATGTCTACATAAATGTATGCTTTGTGTCACGCACAAACTCATAAGTGGTACCACAAAGTTAATAATCATTGCTCATTAAGTAACAACAACCCAATAAATAAATCCAGGCTTCCAAAATGGTATTTATTTTTAAAGGGATCTTATAGCCAAAACCCCCACTTTCTATGTACAGTATAACACTAACACTTCTTGCTCTGTGTATATTGGTTTACAATTTCTAATGATTTGCTGTTAAATGGGATATATACGGTATTCAACATTAAGGAAGTAATCATGCTACGTTTAATGGGATTTACTTTGCTTTTATGGCACCCTTGTGCACTAATTGTTGCACAATAATAAAAAAACAAAGCATGTGAGGTCTCTTTAAATACCACACACACACACACACACACACACACACACACACACACACACACACACACACACACACACACACACACACACACACACACACACACACACACACACACACACACAATGTATACATCACTTCAGGGGACATTACATTGACTTACATGCATTTCCTGGAGACTTATCCTAACCTTAACCTTAACCATAACCAACACATGCCTAATCCTAAACCTAACCAAGTCTTCACCCTAAATGAATGATCCCCCTCATGGGGACCTCCAATTTGTCCCCATAAGGGAGGCGAGTCACCACACGTGACTGTGTAAACAGATTTAGGTCCCCATAAGTATAGTAATGCTAGGCCGCGCACACACACACACACACACACACACACACACACACACACACATACACATACACACACGCACAGTCTATTTAATTAGTTCTGATTATCCTGATCTTCACTCACACACTAAATTCTTCCACAGCCCCCCCTCCTGTGTCTAACCACCGGTGTTTCCATGACGATCTCAATAATTTCCTCACGCAACCTCTTGTCGCGGTGAGGGAGGACATTTCCTGCTTAATTCATCTTCAATTCTGTATGTGCATCAAATATTCTAGCTCCCTCCACTCGCTTTGCATCAGCGAGGAAATAATCAGAGGGTGGTAGCAAAAAAAAAGAAAGAAAGAAAGACAGAAGCTAACTGTAAAACACGAAACAAGAGACAGGGGAGGGGGGGAAGTCTGAATGGCTTTTTTAAGTATCTTGTTTTTGGCATTTCTCTTGGCCCATTTAGCCTCGCCATACAGTCTCCTCTGAGACAGACGGGGAAGGAGATAAAGGAATGGATGGATAGATGATGGATGGAAGTGGAGATAAATGGGTGGATTCATCTTCCAAGCTCATTACCCCTGTTCACCTTGAACGCTCATCTGCATGGCTTTTACCCTGAACAAAACACTCATTCAAACGTACAAACTGCATGCACAAGAGTTGTATCTACATGCATGATAACACACAGTAATCAAATACACCCATGCACACACACACTCGGTCTAATTAAGTCTTCCCATTCTGAGGCACCCTGCGGGGGGTTATGAACTTCAGCAGGTTTCCCAAGTGCCTCCCGACCTTCCTTTTCAAGCTCTACGCTCATTTAGCATCCAGCTGCTGCAAACACAGCCGCTCATACAAACACTCAATAAGTGACTCACTCACACACAAAAACACACACTCCCCCCGCCCCACTCCTGGCTCCAGTAACCCGAACAACTACCTTCAGTGAAGAGTATGAATGTGCACAAATTACAGCCTGTACACACACGTTTGTGAAAGCAAACACAACACCAAAATACGGACGTACCTTCACACACTTTAGATAAGCTTTTTGACACAGTACTTAACCAGTGTTTTGGTCTCTAGTCTTTACAAACACACGTTGTAAAAAAATCCCACTCTGACACAACACCACAAGAATGTAAGGACTCGGAGGGATTGACTCTGTGCCAGGAGTTTTACTGAGCGCAGATTAACTATACGGTTTTAAAATGCAGCCATAAAAACACACTGCAAGGCAACAACATGTCAGCAACAGGACTCTGCATGGATTCAGAGTACAGCCACTAACACCAGTCAGATAAGTTCAGTGCCCAGAATGAACCGCCTCAGGTGGACTGTGTGCAAACCAAGCTTAAAGAGCAACCAGAAAAATGAAAAGGTGTCAGCATGCTATAAAGTAGAGTATATTCAAAGAATGAGTTCGATCTCAGGCATAATCATGTTCAGTTCAAACCTTTCAAGTGATTTCATTCACATCGAAACGTTAATCCTAACTTGCATTTCCTTTTATATCAACTGATTTTCTTTCTGTCTTGATTATAAATGATGCTTGAATTGAAAGGTTTTCAAGAACTTTGTGTATTTGAATCTTATATAAATGGGTTTCCTAGGGAATAATGCTTTTATTTCTCAGATCTACAGTTACATAAGCATATCTGTGCCACAGTAACAACCTCCCTTGAGCACTCCACACACTTATCCCGATGTGTTAGGAAAATGTCTTCCCAGCCAGCGGACCTTCAGATTGTTCTAACTTTTCGTGCCTGATTATATAGAGCTGTGTGTCATCCTCTGGCAGTGGGTAATTAGGTACGCCTCAGAAAATGTGTGTCCCGTGTAAGATCAGTGCTATGACCTTAAAAAGAGTCAAGAGCCTCCGGATGTCTTGTTTCGCTGGCATGCTGCCTGCAACTGTCTGCAAGGCACAGTTCTACAATTAGCCTTTATATCTTATTACAGGTAGAGGACGAGTCATGCATGCCTTTTGTAAAGTCTGATTTAATCAAACCCAGATTGCTACTTGGAAAATGAGCACTTACTACCCACTAGGCCAGCAGGGTGGCCTGTGATTACAGAAAAAAGCCGTAATAGAAAAAGACCGGAGGTTTGATTCCAGATCTCTGCTTAAGGATACAATCACACCTCGGTTTTTCTTGTACAAGCCAATTTATTTTCTTTCTGCATGTTGACAAGTGAACCACAGCTTGTACAAGCTTGTACAGCTTGTACAGCTTGTGAAGTCAATTAACAAGCTTGTTTACTGGACAGTGTTGGGAGAGTTAGAGAATTACTGGAAAAAGAAGTGTCTCCAGTTCCCGTAACGGACATTTATTTCCCCTCTCTGTGAAGACACATAATGAAGAAGCTGCTGACTATCGTTCCGGGATGCAGGTTCCCAGGGGCTCAATTTGTTAATGCTCGGCTTTCCAGAGAGGAAACCCTGCTCAGTGTCAGGAATCCGAGGATAAATACGCCACAACATTGACGTTTCAGTGGAAGTCCTACCGTTGGAACACAATTGAACATGCTGCACCACATGGCTCTTGGAAATACTCATTGTGGAGAGTTTTGGTTGGAGTTTTAATGACACAGTCGTACATATTCCAGCCAAGCCCCCAGGAAGTGCGTCAGACTTTGAAGCAAATCATCGTAGTGACTGAACGGATGTATTGATATTTTCAATGTCACTTGATTCCATTGGTCACAAAAATACTTGTCCCCTTTGATTTGCATTGGGAAAGAGACACCTGCAAATCAGTGTTTTAGGTATATACTGTAAAGTATTAACACTTGAATAGCCCTTATTTAAACCAGTAAATACATGTTACTGAGACCTAACATGACAGGTGGATTAGGGGCAGGGCTTAAATAAAACTGAAGTGTGCACACTATCTGTTCCCAAAAGGTATAGAATGTCGCCCGAAGATCTCGAAACCATCATAGATCCGGGCATTTTTGTACTTGAATGAGGCCATGTTGTCTTCATGCCCCCGCTGAGTTAACTTTCATAGGAAGGAACAAGGTCCCACCTCCGAAGCCGTATTCAGTTCTCTTTACGCATCAATGGTAACACCCATGTGTGGTATGAATCTTTAGTATTAATCAAATTACCTTGTTGACTTGGGCTACCCTGTGAATCGTTTCAATGATGCCAAGTCCAGAAGATGTTCTGTAATTTTTCATCCTCAGCGCCTGCTTGAAACTTTTAACCGGCAGAGATGATAAATAATGGTCTCCGCCGGCCAGCCGTGACCACATAAAAGAAGCATTTAATGCAAATCTGTGGCGATCCATCATCCGACTGCGGTGCTTACTCACCGCATGTGTGAACGAGTCATTTTCTCTCACACACACTCGTACACAGAGCCGTCAACTGGAGAGGGTTCAGTAGTTTAATGAACATTATTGATGGCGAGGCTACATCACTTCTGTCATAATTAGTGTGATGTCTCACACCTACATGTCTGTGGCTTTATTCATTCAGATTCCAGCTAATATTCATGCACACACACACGCGCACACACACATGCGTGCACACACACACACATGTATGAGCACAGGCACAGTCATGTATCATAATCCAAACCCTCTGTAAGTGCTCTGTTCTCCAGCCTATGCAGCAGTTTCACTGAATTTCCATTGCTGCCGTGTGTGTATATATTACTGTGACTGCTTTTTGGGTACTTTATGTGTTTGTGTGTGTGTGTGTGTGTGTGTGTGTGTGTGTGTGTGTGTGCCCTGTCACATCTATTTTTAGCTTGGCTAAAATGCATGGAGCTGATTGGATCCAGACCTTGGCTGTTGATACTGATCAACAGAACCAGCTGAGTGAAAACCCGACATCAGCCCCCCCCCCCCATGTCTTCATCCCTATCGCCCACACTCACTCCATCCATCTCCCTCTGTAAGTCACCCTCCATCTCCCTCCCTCCCTCTTAAATGGGGCGGTTTGTGGTCGGGTGACTCATTTCTAAGCAAATCTGGTCCACGGAGGAGAGGAGAGTGAAAGGCAAGGGGGGAGAGAGGAGGGGAGTGTTGGGGTAAAGGGGCCCAAGAGAGTAGAAAGTAAGAGAAAGGGAAAGGGAAAAAGAGGGAGGGAAATGAATATGTGCTTGCGTGCCTTTGCTCATTTCAGATGGATCACTTCCATCCTATCAAAACAGGAGAAAAAAAGAGAGACGGGGGAGGGGGGGGTGAAGAGGGGGGATGAGGTTGCCAGCGAGCGAGGATTAAGGCCGGAGCAACTGCTCTTTTCTCCCCTCTCCTCTCTTCATGTTCATGAATATGATCAGGAGAATGACAATTAGAAGCAAACAAGACGGCACGACTGCTGTCAAAATACAGAACCATTTGCACAACTGTACTATGGTTGTATTTGCAACACAGAGCCTCACACAGTATCAATACTCGCTCAGTTAGAGGTGCACTGATGAACACATGTAAATGCCTTTAGGAAGTAGATACATTATGCATAAATCAATATTTGTTTGGTGGTTTGTCTCACAAAATGGTGGGAACAACAGCTGTTGGAAGAATAAGCAGGATCAACAGAACAACCAATGCATTGCTCACTATAGAGTCAACTATTGATTTGGACTATATTTTATAGCACAGAGAGAATTGCTCTATAAAACAATGATGGTGCTATTTATTTTCAGGACAAACGGTACATTATAGTATTCTATGTGCGGCAGGAAGCATGAGGGTTTATTGAAACATGATTAAATGGTACGAGACAATGGAATTAGATGTACAGCAAACAAGCAATCACTTTTCACTATTGTGTTCCTGTTAGATAAACACCAACAACTTAATCACGCGGGACCAAAGAAGAGCTCAATGTCACACATGAAGGAGTGACAGTCTCACCTGTTGGTTTTTTCAATAATTACTCACTCCTAAAAGCTGGAATCTGGAATTGTGAAGCTTCATCCATACTGTTTGTGAAAAAAATTGTGAATAAATGACGCTGGCTGTCCATAGCACTCTTGAGTGGCATTTCTAGTTGAACATGTCTGCAGTTTTCAGAAGGGCACCAGCACCCTGACAGCACTTTGCTATCGAAAAAACAAGCAAGTGTGCAATAGTCCGACTTATTTTCTCTCTCTGTCTCTCTTACTCTTTCAAACACACATTACCACTGCGGTGAGTCACTTTGTGACCGTCTCAATCCTCAGTCAAATAATTAAAAAATATGAAATAGGTTGGAAAATTCAAAACACGATTGTATTTGAAGTTATACTTTAATCCATGTTTGTTGGCGTTTATCCTTTTTAATTCCCTGTAAAAACTCCCCACATACCAACATGCTGCCATCTAAAATGCCAACATTCAAAGCTTCATTTAAAAAGCCCAACAGAAGCCAAATTAAAACCAACATTTGGTATAGTCCTGGCGGATCAGTCTAATCCAATTTGTTTGTATCCTATTTACAGAGCCAACTGTAGGAGAATGGACAGCTAGCAGACAAGATAACTTATTTAAAAGTCCTAGTATTATTAAATCAATATTTCAGCACAGATCCACACCTCACCTATGGAGTTTTGATTGACTTCTGTTTCTTCGACTAATGGAGGCTTGCTGTCAACAGGCGCAACAACACATCAATTAAGTCACTGAACAAACTGGAGGTTTGGGCAGAACTTAAGAGGTTTGACATCCAACCTTTCCTCTCTCTCTCAACAACATATACACTTACAAACCCCCCTTCCTGCTCCCTGAATTGATCGGTCCGTAGTGGATTAGCTTCAGATTGTGATAGCAGTCTGACCCTCTCTGACCCTGAACACGCCTTGCTGGCTAATTGAAAGACACACACCAGTCTGCAGGACTAAAGACCACTCTATCATTACACACACAAATAAATCCATCCACATAAAGCGAGATGGGCGGTTTATTGAGGTTTTGGATGTGTCAGGCTAGACGGGAATAGCTTGCAGTTGCAATACTGAGACAAATGTGACTAAGCCCTCGACGCAAATTGGATGTTTTGTGTGTGCATGCCTTTGAATTCAAAACTGTGTGTGTGAATGCGCTACATCTGCTTTCATAAGTACTTGTAAGTGTGACTGAGTGCATTCTTGAGTGTGTGGCAGTACCTGTTTGTGGGAATAAACTGCAATCAAAAAATAACAAAATAAGGAGAGGGCAAAAAAAGCATCTGAGTAGAGTAGCAAAAGCACAGAGGTAATCATGGAGCGCTCCCTCGCCAAGCCTCGGCTGCAGGTAACACAACTAACATCTGACCCCCCGAGTCCAGGGGAGTGTGCCTCGTACACAATACAGAGTGTGCAACATTATATAAAAATGTGTGTGCAAATACGAGAAGCAAATATAAGTAGTGTGTGGTTGAGCATATCATTTGCAGGATGGCAATTCCGGGCATTAGTCCCACATAATAAAACCTCATTCTGTATGTATTTACGGAGTGCACACACTATATTTGATGTATGTAATGTGCTGTGCATGCAGTACTTCTGTGTAATGCGTTATTACATGTAATTCTGCCTGGAGCCAGACAGCTGAATAAGTTTCGGAAGTGGATGGCAGATTCAGAAAACCACAACTACTGAAAAGAGAAGATGTGGAAGGAAGCCCAGAGGAGGGGGATACGGTAATGACGAGTTTGTGTGTAAGCGCGCTCTCGGTTGTACATTCCCCCGCGCGCCGGGTCTCTCTGATTGAAAACAGCAGTGACTCGGCTCAGCCTTCCTCCGGCTGAAGCAGAAAAAGAGTCTTGAAATCTTGCCTGCATCATCCCGCACAAGCCCCCAATGTGAAATATTTAGGCTAGCAACGTAGAGAAACAAGTACCTCTCTTTGAAATATTTAGACTATATACCCCATAACACTCAACCCCCACAACCGCTCCACTCTGACTCCAACCCTGCCAGCTGCCTATCAATAATGCATCCTGTTTCTACAAGATAGATACATTTCAAAGTGGAGGCTGCGGTTGGTTGATGGGAAGTTGGATATGCGACAGACCAGTTTGGTGAGAGTTTGGGGGCCTTATATGTGACGGTTTAATATGAGGACATGACTCCAAGCTAATTTCTCAGACATAACATGTTTTAAACAACAAATAAATTCCTTCCCTTTGGTCAATTCACAAATGCCAAGAAAGCAGTTATCAACATCTCATGGTGAGCTTTAAAACTGGACAGCATGTTCCAGCTTTATCTATTTAATTGAACAAAACTTTGAGATGTTTTCTTCAAGGTATCAGATGGGGCTTTCATGTGCAACAATCAACATAAAATATGCCAAAGGAACAATAACGTGTGTAAAGATGCTGAAGATTGCTGACGTACTAAGATGGACGTTTTTTCAATTTTTGTCCACTATCTGATCTACACCTTAGCTTGATCTCAGCTGCTGGTGGGTTTGTCCGTCTCCTCTTTAGTGTGTAAGGAAATCGTCCTTAATGAACAAAGTGCAACCTGTCAATTGTTCTGATGAGGAGTTTCTGTGAAAGAAGACCTCTGTTCTTGCGGTCTCGTTGCTTTTCAGTTAAATGATTTGTCTCTGGTGCCGCCACCGCCTTGAAGGACACCGCCACCTTCTGAGAATGTAACACCAATTTTTGGCACGCTTCCCAGAAAATAATCTAGTAACAAGACTTTGTAGAAATAAGTAGACTGTATTTTTCGGAGCCAGCACCCTCCCTTTGTATACCTATTGAACCCTATTTTTGTTACTTTTCACTTTATCAAAGGCCCCTTTGTTAATTCTGCTAATTTGTTCTCATACCACACAGCCACTTAAAAAAACAAAGTCACAGCTTTTATGCTCGATGGAAGTATTTTATTCACTAAGCCAATTACATGCAGACGTGTGCACCTGCGAGGCGAGTTCACGTACTGGGCCCCGCTATTCCAGTCTAGAGATGTCTAGAGACACACCCCGCATCGTGCTATGCTTTCACACATTCTGCTTCCACATTAGAAAAGAGCAGCCCAAAATGTTCGTTATGTGGAAACAATATTGAAGAGAAGGTTCCGTAACACATTACTCTTGTCTTGAACACTATCATCAGAGTAACGTGATCTAATCAATAAATAAAGATTCAGCTGATAACACGGAAGCACATGGCTACTTAACATGTGCGGATTTAACCGGTAAAAGTTCCTTCAAAATAAGAGTCCTGATCTTATTACTATCAAAATAAAAGTGCAAAACGGAAACTTTACCATAGGAAAATATTGGCATACAAATATAATCACTTCTCTAAAAGGTAACTCATTTAAAATATAATTATAGTTAGGTCATTTACAATAATAATAATCATAATAATAATATTAATATTAGTAATAAGCTTTATATTTGTATAGCACCTATTACAAGAATTGTAGCCAAACTCGCTTCACAGCAGTTCAATAGACAGATTAGTATAACATGACAGGATAAAAGCAATGTAGAGGAGCAGCTACATTTCAACACATATATCCACGAAGATGAATACATGAAGACTTGTGACTCGGACCTGACTTGGACTCCTCTTAGGTGACTCGGACTTGGACTCGGACTCGAACACAGGTAATGATGACTCGGACTCGGACTTGACTCGGACACTCCTTGGGTGACTCGGACTCGAAGACTGGTGACTTGACAACAACACTGCATGCAGAGTCCTAATTAGGTGTCGGTTATGTATATACTGTTATGGAAATCCAAGCTCAATACTGGAGAGTACAAGTCAGAGTGGTTAAACAAATAAATGGTGAAACGGACAGAGTTGTCTTTCTGGTTAATTTATTTGAAGCTTCAAACACATTAAAATATATACAGAGTCACAGGTCTCACAGAGTATAAAATAGTCTGCATGAGTGTGCGCAGTTCAATATTATAGGAACGCTTATATACAGAAAAGGGAGGGAAGTTAAGAAATCTGTCTTCACACGGTCTCATTGTTATTAGACCCCTGTCCTTGAGCTGTAGATAGTGTCTCAGAACCAGGGAAGTTCTCGTGTGACTTTGTGTGAGTCTCACCCTAGTCAGCTATGTGCCCTTGAAGCGCTTGGGAATAAACCCCCATTAGAGTATGAGAATAAAACAGCACATATAGGTGTTTTAGATAATGTTATGAGAAGCATTTGGTTTAAGCATATACGCAAGATAAAAATGTCCACTACAATACATAAAGGGAATTTCCTCAAAACATGACCTCACTTTCTTTTTATAATAACTGACCTCAAATGACATATTTCTTCAAATCCCTTTTTTTATTTTACCTGCAGGTACAGGTCTTGCACACACATGGTATTTATGCTGGATATCTGGCATTCATCTGCGAATGTTCTTCTAAAAATGAACAACTTGTACCAAACTGTACAAACTCTAAGAACATTAGACATGCCTCAATACTAATGAGGATCAGCTGATATTGGCCTTGTTGACTGTCATCCAATAAGATGACATAGCTAATGGCAGTGGGGGATATCTTTTGTGACGCATCAGCTAAGTGCACAACAAAAAATAGGTTTTGGTATCAGCCATCAAGCAAATCATCACTCTAAAGAACGTATTAGTCCATCATTTCCATTCTGCCACATTTCTACCCAACCTACAAAGTCAGCAGTCAATCGTACCTGTATGTGATCACATTTGACATTTCAGCACTGACTACAGATATACTGAGGAGGAGGAGCTGCAAAGTTTATGGAGGCCATGTGGCGGCTGGTACACTCACACAGGCTGATGTCAAGACTGAACTGTTGACCTTTCAGTAATGAGTCCTTCTCTCTCCCCACCAGGCCACCTTAAAGCCCACATCCACTATTCTTCCCCTGAAGGGCTCACAGTACATATTGAAGGACACAGTACTTGAACACTGCATGGTAGATCATGTATTGTTAAAGTCGTGCCAAACACGGCTAGTTCACTGCTCAAGGACAAATGTGAGGTCTGCACTGATACAGTTAAGGTTACAGAACAAGGCAATGACAGAATTATTAAGCAAATACTCATAGCTGTAGAATGTAGCTTTTTCTACGTGTTGACGCCTTTAGATGTGTATTATCATTTTGAATCCATTTCCAAAAGGTTTAAATGTAAAGAGCACAATGCCCTGACATGATGAAAAAACTGGGTGTTTAATCCTGACTCCTGGTGGTTTAAATTGAGAATATTTAGTCTGTTATCAATTATTTATAACACTGTATAATTTGTACTCGTTATCATGCTCAGTAATGTCATATCGTGTTGAGCTATTAAGGCTAACAGCTGAAAATAACCAAGATATTATTTTGTGGCATGTGGCCCAAAAAGTTTACTGACACAGTAAACGCATTGGATAAATTACCATCAATGCAACAAGCCTCACAGAATAACGTTTTGTCATCGACCACCAAGAATCAAACAACAGGAGATGGGATGATTATTTTCCACCACTGCTCGATTAATACAAGCACCGCAGCGTTACGTCTGATTGCCCAGAGTTTCTCCACAGGCTCTAATCATAAACCACAAATATGAGCCGGTGGAAATGTTACATACAGACAGCTTTTTTTCCCTTGGCACCGGTGGCGGTAATCTGTTGACTGGATGGTCATCCTGCTGTGAGACGGATAGAGAAATAGAATGAAGTTACCGCTGCCGGGCACCTGCTGATACTGAGGTTAAATATAAGCCTCCCCAGTCTCAAATTTGAAACATTGAAGGCTTCACACACCCCCAACCCTGTATGTGTGTGTGTGTTCCCTCCAGGACTGTGTGTGATAAACTGTAGCCTGGAGGCTCTATCCTCAGTTCTTATCTCCCTGACAGACGTTACCCCTGCGTGGCCGCGGCCCATACAGTCACACCGATGGAGCATGAGTGGAGCTTTTTCTGTCATTTCGGAAACTTTCCATCAGAATTTCTCTGCTTTGTTCCTAATAGTCAGATATTTTTTTGTATGCAGAGATAGAGCCCTTTCCCAATTTCTTGTATCTCATCCTCAGGGGATAACGTTCATTGGGAAATCACTTGGCTGTGGAAATAAAACTCATCTGGATGAAAACATTGCCAGTGTTTCTACCAATATTTGGATTCACCCGGGCTGTCTGAGTAACACAACAGATAACAGATCTGTAATTATGCAGACTCAAATCACAATGAAATTAAAAAACGATTGCCACGCCATGGAAATATATTTGCAATTATAAAGTATTGAACATTAAACACCTCAACTTTCTGCCTTGTTTTTCTATTTAAATCAGTATTTTGTAACACTGTCCTCAAACTTGTAAAGCATCAGCCCTTCAACCCCTTCTTTCAGCTCAAATCTAAAGAACTTTAATCGTAACAACATTGATTTGTTTACCCATGAAAACAATGATTGTTCTCATGCTTTTGCCGTCCTATGTAATTTACTTTTTGTTCAAGAATTGTTACACTTTAATCATCTCTTTGTGTGATCTTTTAGAACAAAATCCAACACAAGACCCAAGCAAAACGGCATTTACCAATTAATTCTGTTCATTTTATATGGAGCATCACATTTGTTAAAAAGCACACAAAGCCACATTATCCTGTGTTGTAGTGAAGCTCTGACAACACTGTTTAGGCAGCTTGGTGGGAGCCGACCTCCACTAAAGAAACCCCTTTGTTAAATCACAGCTGAATGTGTGGGAGAAGACAGGCGAGCCCAACACAGGTAGGGATAATAATAGGGTACGAAAAAACAACAAAACAAGGCTTCAAAATGTTGTCAAATGATTTAAATAAACAAATATTAAACCGCCCGTGAGTATCTACAGAAAAATAAAACAAACAGCTCTTTTTTAAATGATTAAATACAACCATAGTTTGTCATCCCAGTGGATTTTCTGCATTTTTTTTAGTTTTGTGATAAGACATCTGCTGTGTTTTATATTTGGCAGTGGTATGGTATTAATATCCAAACTCATCGAATTCAGCCAAGAGTAAAGCAGTAGATTTCCGTCCACTCCTCCCACATCCATGAGCTGTTCAGCAGGAGGTCATGTTGCTCGCTTGTTTTTCTCCTGCATTTCGCTCAATCGGATGCTACAGTTTTGTGGCCTGGGGCCGAAAGTAGAGGAAACTAAATCAGCTCGATCAAGACGTAAAGATTAGATGGGATGTGACTGGTAGTCTAAACAGGAGGCCATTTCCTGTCTGTTACTGTAGCAACACGTCCTATATAAGAGCTGTAGACACAGGCTAGTTGGCTACCAGTTAGTGTCTGTACATTACGTGTATGTGTGTGAGTGAGAGGGAGTAAGAAAGTATGTTGTATGGTATGCTTAACCTGTATGCAACTTGACAGGCTCTTATTCAAAGTAATAATGGATACTACAACAGTATATATACAGTACTTATTCAGCCTACTATGGATCTTGGCGGTAAATATGCATAGTCAAAAGTGAAACAACTCAACTTCTATCAAGCATGTAACACAATTCCTGTGAGCTTCATTGTATGTAAGCAATAACGCATCTCAAGGCGTCCTCATTTGAAACAAAGAAACCGAAACGAGAGAGCCCAAGAACAATGGAGGCAAAGGATATGCCACGTATTCAAGATTAAATGTTTATTTGTCACATGCTCATTGAATATGTGCAATGAAATGCATGATGGCACACACACTTAAAGCTGTCCTGAACAGGCTAGTAATAAAATAAAGAAAACGACACAGTTTGGTTCAACTCAAATTAAATCCTTTTAACTCATAGTTGGATCCATTTTACTTACAGTCATGTATGAGGTCACATTACTGTAGAGGAAATGTGCTAGCCAATCAGAAAATGACATCCTGTTAGTGTTCCTTTAATTTCTCCTATTGACGGTGTATATATTGAGTTTTATTTTACAACTATTCCTCTATGGCTCCACCCGTCTGTCAGGCAGAATGTGTGTTTCATTAAGCCCGTCCAGAGGTTGGCCCGGGGTTTATGTCCGAGAGAGTCAGTGCCAGAGTTTCCCCCCCCCAATGACTAGATCATCTGATTATTTTAAGCAAAGAACTGCATGGTCCAATTTGTCTGTGAGTGCATGTGTGAAACTGTGTGTGTGTGTGTGTGTATCTGCAAAGTGAGTATGCGCCTTTCCAGTGGACAGCTATCTCGCTTGCCGCAGGCAATCCAGGAAATGCTTCTCCAGTGGTCCCTTCAGATGTGATTGTGTGTGTGTGCGAGTGCGTGCGTGCGTGTGTGTGTTTTTGAACTGCAACATCAGCCCCCAGCCCAGTGCCAGCTGGACTTCCCATGAAAGGACTGGATTTATAGGGGGGGACGGAGTGACAGGCAGAGGGGTAGAGGACAGAGGGGGTCACGGCCTCCTGCCAACTCACTCTTTCAAAACTATACTCCAAGTCATGAGAGTTTTTAAAGGACTGTCCTGCCGCTCTCCTCCCGCTGGTTGTGCTGCTCCCTCGCTCTCCTCACCCCTCTCCACCCACTCTTGCCTTTATCTCAGTTTTCTGGAACCTTTCTGTCTTTTTTTCTGCTGCCTACCCCACCCCTCCCATCCTCCACTGCAATAGTTTTCTCTTGCCAACATCCTCTTTCTCTGTCTCTTTCTTTCTGTGCACGGTGTGCTGGGCAGATCCAGCTGGCGTCCAAGCAACCAAGCAAGCCATGCATAGCTGGCATCATGTGCATGTGAATGGATGGGAGTTGATGGTGTGTGTGTGTATAGAGGTTACAACCTCTTCTCACGTGCCACATCCACAAACAGCTGTGGCAAGGCAGATGTGCACGTGGTACTACAATTGAGGGTCCACTTCCGTCAAGCATTCAATGCATTCACATTTCCAGATTCATGTTACGTAGTTCGCCCAGACTTCAACGGCAATTGTTTTTCTTTGTATTTCCTTAAAGACATATATATATATATATATATATATATATATATATAAATGTTTATATCAGCTGTAACACTGGATCCTCTCACACAAGCTCCTTTCAAATGTTTTGTTTTGTATTATGTTTTGTTGTCTTATTCTTGGCAAACCAGCTAGAGTTGCATTGGCCACCACATACACTGGAAAGCGTAATGAAACTGGAGCATGCACATTGGTGTGCTTGCTATGAGTACTGACAGAGGACAAAAAGGGGAACCTGACCAATCTGCGGTTGAGAAAATATGAATTGGCCTTTAGGGAGCTGATGAATGCATTTTACTGTCGTCAGCAAAACACTTAAGAAAAACCTCTCTAGCTGTCTTACAGCAGTGTTCACTCCCTAGATAGCAGGATACATGACACAGAAATGTTCTGTGTTTGTTTGGTGCACTCCCCAAAATGCCTCCAAGCGCCACCCTGACTATCTCTTCTTTATTCCTATTCCTACCTTGCTCCTCTCATCTTTCTCTCCACTTCAGTCTTCTTCTCCAACCTCACCTTTCTTCCCCATCTTTTCCATCACATACAACTCCGCATCTCTGCCTCCTTTAAGTCGTTGCCCCGGTGGAGGCTGAGGGGAAATCATGACATGTGACATCAGCTTGACGGCAGAAGAAAAAGCCAGTGCACGCTGTGCTTTCATCTACCATTTAACAGAACAGAGAGGAGCTGCTAACAGTTCTCAGCAGGGAAATTAGTGGGGTGTGCTGGGTCCGTGTACACAAAGTGCTAGGGTGTTAACCGTTACATTATTGAGAGCCGGGGCCTTTCAAGCCTGACAGTTTGGATCTCACGCTGAGAGCTGGATTCTATCACTACCGTTAATGAAAAGTGGTTTTGGGATGGTTTTTATTCGAGACACTCAGATGTTAACGGGACGGAAGAGTTTGGTTTTACTCAATGCAATGTGTTAAGGTATAGGATAATGATGACGACTTCAATGCTGAAAAATACAGTCCCAACCAACTCATCTGGAATTCTCCGTATAGCATGGTTCAGTTGCACCGTGGCATACAGAGCCATGATTATAGGCATTGCGACTGCAACCGCACAGCAATGATATTATCAGCCTGCTTAGAAGCAGGTTAGCTGGGGCCAAGCAGTAATAGTCGTCTTTCACAGCTAAAGCTAGTGTGAAACTAATTGGCGAAATACATGCATTCAAACGGCTCGCTGCACCCGCACTGCGAGGGGGACCCAAGTTCCCATCAGCAAGTAAACTTCTCAAACCCTGTGACAACACCACCTCGTCCTTCACCACCGAACAGTGCAACTCCTTCCTCCGTTTTTCCAAACCAAAATCAGCAACATTTACAGCAATCTGACACCCTCATCAGCACCCCCCACCTCCCCTCCTGGCTCACCCCCCTTCACTTCACAGCCCCTGTCCCACTTCTCCCCTGTGACCCCCATGCAACTGTCCGACTTCATGACTGGAATTAACTCCACCTGCACATTTCACCCAATGCCCTCCAAATGTGTTAAAGAGAGCCTCCCTGCCATCTCCCAACTCATCACCACCATCATTAACTCCTCCCTCAGATCTGGATCAGTTCCCCCCTCTCTCAAACTGGCTGCTGTCACACCCATTCTCAAAAGACCTGGACTCACACCTGACATCATGTCCAACTTCCGGCCCATCTCAAATCTCCCCTTTCTGTCAAAAATACTTGAACGTGTCGTTGCCTCACAACTAAAATCCCCCCTCAGCTCCAATGACCTCTTTGAGCCATTTCAATCCGGTTTCCGATCAAAACACAGCACCGAAACAGCTCTTCTCAAAATCACAAACGACCTCCTCCTCTCCTCTGACTCCGGCAACCTTAACATCCTCATCCTCCTTGACCTCACCGCAGCATTCGACACCATCAACCACGCCATCCTGCTGTCCCTCCTCGAATCATCACTCAACATCACCGACACTGCACTCTCCTGGCTGAAATCCTACCTCACCGACAGACATCAGTTTATCAACATCAACAACTGCACCTCCTCCACTGCTCCTCTGTCCCAAGGTGTCCCCCAGGGTTCGGTGCTTGGCCCCCTCCTCTTCATCCTCTACATGCTCCCCCTTGGCAAAATAATTTGTCGCCACAACCTTCAATTTCACTGCTACGCGATGACATTCAACTTTATATCTCAACAAAAACCATCACCCCCACAACACACTCCACTCTCACCAACTGTCTCTCAGAAATAAAAGCATGGATGCAAACAAACTATCTCCAACTGAACAGTGCCAAATCAGACATCATCATCATCGGCCCCCCATCCCGTATCAAAGACATCCAGAATTTCAACTTCACCATTGACAGCCACACTCTATCTCCTCCCCCTCACATCCGCAACCTCGGAGTCATCTTCGACAGTCAGCTCAAATTCAACCACCACATAAATCACATCACCAGGACCGCCTTTTTCCACCTCAAAAACATTGCCGGTCTCCGCCCATCACTCTCCTCCTCTGCTGCTGAAACCCTGATTCATGCATTCATCACATCACGACTCGACTACTGCAATAGCATCCTCTACGGCATACCATCCAACCTAATCAATAAACTCCAACATATCCAGAACTCTGCTGCCCGCCTCCTCACCCACACCCACTCCCGTCCTCCAGAACCTCCACCGGCTCCCTGTCCGTCAAAGAATCAACTTCAAAGTCCTCCTGATTACTTACAAACCCCTCAACAATCAGGCCCCCCCCTACCTCACAGACCTGCTGCACCATCACACCCCTTCCCGCTGCCTCCGCTCATCAGAAGCCAACCTCCTATCCATCCCCACCCACATCAATCACCGGACCTGGGGGGACAGAGCCTTCTCCGTCGCTGCCCCCTCCCTCTGGAACTCACTCCCACAACCCATCAGAGACTGCACTGACCTCACCACCTTCAAAAAACTCACAAAAACTCACCTCTTCAATCTGACTTTCAATGTGTGATTGTTTTTGTATTATTTGACTTTAACTTTAACTATATATTTATTTGTTGTTCCTTTCTTTTCTTTTCTCTTCACTATATCTGTAAAGCGTCTTTGAGCACCTGTAAAAGCGCTAACAAATTAAATCAAATTATTATTAACTATGTAACCAAAGGTTTCAAAGAGTATAAGCTGTATGTGGTTGACGTAAAAATATTGACCTAGAGAAAAGTACATTGCTGAGAACATAAAACCATAAATGTTCATCAAGGTTAGAGGTGCTTTGTCAACAGTGAGCTCAACAAGAAGAACAACTATAGGTCTACTTGACAGCATATAACTATTGCAGTGCTTTCAAATAATGGAAAAATAAAGACAACACTCATTTTCTGGGCCAGACTTCCAACACAGACAGGCAGTATTCAAAACACATGACTAATTGGTTCAATGCGTTCACTGCTCAGACTGCTGGTGTGTGCTTTAATTAGTAACTCACAATTTGAAAAATGAGTTGTTGGGCCATTTATAAAAATCATATTTTAGAAAGGTGAATCTAATGATGTCATTGCTTAGAATTGTGATTCACTACTAGTGTAGTGGCAGACTGGCCATATGGAGTGTTGGGAGTTTTCCTGTAGGCTTCCTTCATATTTGGACCATTGCAAAATAAATAGATTGTAAATAGTCATCGGGTTGTGGATCTGACGGGGGGGGGGGGGTGTGACCCAATTCTTTTTAAGGGAGGTTCTCATAATAGGTCATGATTCACCTACTGTCACCACCATGAAGAGTTCATTTAATGTACATTTGGAATGCTAGAATATTCATTTTTTGATAAAAGGACTAGTTTGGCCAGTTTCATGTATATATACAGTGTAGTTCTTCCTTAAGTCCAGGTCCATTTGACATGAGATTGTGTCAAGCTGATATTATTAACGAATCAAAAATAATGATGCAAAAGCACAATTCACATTTAAAAAGCAGTACAAACACAGAAAATAAGGTGAGATGAAGGGATAGTTAAAGAGGCCGCATGTACCAATCGAATCACAGTTGTGAATCCCTTAATAGCCAATGTTATTCTTATCACTTAAGTTGTTTCTCTAAGTCACAAACCATTCCCTATGCACTCTTTGGATACGTTTGTAAGACAATAAAACACAAAAAGGGAAGAGTATATAAATGCTGCCATCTTTGTTTGCTCCCTCAGCAAAGAGCCAGCTGGCTCATCTTCTATAATTAAATGTATTAAACTGAAAGATTAAGGCGCTACGCTACTTTATACCCATCCTGCGTTGGAACACAGGCACACAGTTTAACACCAAGGACACATTCAGCACAGAGGGGGTGTGGATCACAAAGCCTGGGCTTGATCTCAGGTACTTGGAACGATAAAAAAAGTATGTGTGTGTGCTTTCTGAGTAAATATGTGGAGATTTTACATGTGTCTGTAAAGGATTCCTATGTTTTTGTGTGTGCTAGAAGGGGCGAGAGTAACCTCCGTGACATTTTGAGTCAGTCACAATGCTATGCTTCCAGCTAGAACAGTAGCAGCTTAGCCACTTCTGAACCTCCCACACATCCGCCCCCAACACACCGCCGGGCTACAAAGCATCTTTGTTCTCCCAGGAGATCATGCAAAATCTCCAGCTCCAATTTCCCACAGATTTTTCTAAATGTAGCTTTACCTCTGTCTTTGGCAACATAGTTGATGTTGTTTTTGGTTTGTTTTGTTGTAACCTTAGCATGGTGATTATCCACACTAATTCCTCAGAAAATAAGTGGAAGAAGAAAGAAGGGAAGCAGTTTGACCGGTCAAACACGCAGTGTGGAGTGCAACACTGCGGGAACACACACAGCGATAAAGAAAGCTTCCAAGGCCTGCCTGCTGATGCGCAGTGAGGCAACTCAGAATGTCGACATGTTCCTGGGTTTGAGTGTTCCTGATTGCGTGTTCAGGAGTATATGTGTGTATCAGATCAATGTGTGAAAGTGTCAAAGGGCAGATGGAAAGAGAAAAACCCCGCCGGATCACCAGACTAGCAAACGTCAAAAGTCAAGACCCAGCAGAAAGATCAAGAGTGCATGCAGACATGACTGGAATAGTCGTGCTGGACGGAAGAGAAGACTTAAACAGTACAAAGAAAGACTTCTAGTGCTTAGAAGGTGTTAGTTGATATGCAAAATAAATAGTGGATGAAAAGAAGGGAACAATTATAAAAAAACAAGAAAAAAGAGAAAGAGAAACAAACCTGGGCAAACTGGCTCACACCAACATGAATAAGAATTTAGAAAAACTCTTCCAACAACCCCACCACCGGCGTGTCCACCGCAGGGCCAGAACGCTGCAACCAGGGCCTCAGACTCATATACCACCATTCACATTTAATTTGTGTCCAGCAGGGTTACAGTTTCCTGCCACGTCATGGCCATATAGATCCCCGTTTTCAAGAGAGTGGTTTTCGATCTGAAGTTAAAAACATTTAGAGTTGGCCCTTGTCCTGCAATTTGGCCCTGCTGTGGGTAAAAGGGGTCAATCAAAAGCCTCTGTTGCGCTTTGCTGAAAGCGGGCCAGCAAAGGAGAAAGAGACGGATACAATTCCAATGTGAAGATTGAGAGAGACAAGCATCCCTGCAGCTCTGATCGCAGCCCTGATCCCAGCATGTGTGTGTGTGTGTGTGTTTGTGTGTGCGTGAAAGAGGGATTTATGTTTCTGTACATGCATGTGTGCAAATGTATGTGCATGTCTTTTAAATGTGTCAATAGTAGTGTGTGAAGGTGCACACCTGATAACGCGATAATGTATGGGGTAGCATCATCTAACAAGTGTGATTATAGGTGTTTGTGTGTGTGTGTGTGTGTGTGTGTGTGTGTGTGTGTGTGTGTGTGTGTGTGTGTGTGTGTGTGTGTGTGTGTGCGTGTGTGTGTGTGCAGGCAGTGAAAGCATGCTGTTTGAGAAAATTGTCCCATTGTGTTTTATGGGATGTTGTGAGGTTTTTATCATATTTGCAGCTCAATATCTCGGCTGTTTTGTGTATAAAAACGTCCACACTGTGTTTGTGTTTTGATGGACTCACCGATGACGATGGTGGTGATCTGGTGCCTGCTGGCCCCGTGCTTGTTCTTGACCTCACAAATGAAAGTGGTGTTGACGGCGTCGTCCACCTTCCTCACCGTCAACTTGTTGCCGCTCACCTCCACTGTGTCTGGCATTGCCCCCGACGCCCTGGAGGGAAGAAAAGATGAATTAAGAAAAGGAAGGAAAGAGGGATGGATGGGAGGTATGAAGGGAGAAGACGAAAAGGACAGGAGAATGAGGGATGACAGAAAAAAAGATTAGAGGACAGAAAGAGGGAGAAATTAAATGTAAGAAAAACAGCTGGTAGACCATATGGTTTCGAGATATTGGTTCAAACAAGATGAAGTATAAGAATATCAAAAAGACAAATCGATGAGAGAGTGGGGAGAGAAAAATGAAAAAGAAGAAACAGAAAAAGTCGGAAACCGATAGGGATGAGAAACGAGAAAAAAATGTCACTTTGGTATTCAAACAGCATTAATGTGAGCAGAATCACAGACATGTGAACAGCCGTTCTGTCTCCCTGCTCAATATTCATCAAAAACACACTCTCACAAAACCCAGCACAGCACACCATCTGTCCATCAGGATGAGAAGTTAAGAACATTTGTGTTTATCAAAACATTTGTGGGTGATTATCGTTTAAGACGGAGGACTGTTGTGCACAGTTCTGTCGTGATTACATCAACAATCACAGATGGAGGGTGGCTCTTACGCGGTCCAGGTGATGGTGGTGGGCACAGGATTGCCGCTGGCCATGCAGAGCAGCACGGCGTCTGAGCGCCCGACGTACCAGTTGTTGTCATATCCTTCTATGGACACAGAGGGGGGGTCTGAAAGAGAGAACGGGATGTTAAGGAAAGTGAATTGCCTATCAGTGACATAGAGATTGATGAAGATTGGTGTGTGAACCACAGGCCTTATTGCAGGAATCTAACAAAAAACCCACGCCTTTGAGAAAATCAAACGAGAAGTGATGAGTGACTCATTCATGGATTTTAGGACTCATTCCTGCACCACTCTATTAAAGGGATAGTTTGGATTGTTTAAAGTGGGGTTGTTTGAAGTAATAATAATAATAAAACTACATCAAAGTCACATTGGTTGAGCAAAAACACCACTAAGATAAAGGCGGACTGTTGTTTATTTAGACCTATGTCAGCAACTTCCTTCTTTACGACACATAAAGCTCTAGACGAGTAAAGGGTATTTACTGACATATTTAAATATTGTAGATCAAAAATGTATAACATATTTTAAGCTTGTGTTAATCAAGTACTTTTGTAGGAATCTAACCAAAAACACATTCAAAAACACATTGACTTTGAAGCGAGCTTATTGGGAGTGCTAAAATGCTAACTCATTTCTGGGTTATAGGACTCATTCCTGCACCACTCTTTTAAAGGGATGGTTTTGATTGCTTGAAGTGGGGTTGTATGAGGTGATTTTTCATAGTGTTATTCCTAAAGTAGATGGCAGTAGACACGTTTAGCAATGTAATTCTGTGGCAGGGGGCGGCAGAAAAACATATTTTAGCCATCTAAAAAGACCCACTTTGTTGAATATGAACTAACTATAAGACACACAATGACACAAACAAACTAGCGATCAAGGCAGATGTAGACCAGCTACTGTAGATTCAAATGTATACACGTTTTTTTTTGGGTGGCTAAATAATTTTTGCCCACTTCAACAGTATATTGCTCAGCCTTTGTGCCATACTTCTGTCTGTTTCTCCAAACTGAGGGATCTTCTGACAAGGGATAAATACATCATACAACCCCTCTTTAAAAGATCTGGACAACCTCTTTAATCTGTTTCAAATGGTTACAACACAAGCTGTACGTGTGTAAGCTGTGCTGTATCCGAAGTAAAAACCCTGCTACCTTAAAGAGCTTTTCTCCACAAATTCAAAGCACACTTATGTTGGGAGGATGAGAAAATCAGTTAGAGTCACTATCATAAGTCTTTTTATTTGTTTTACAGTGAATGCAAACCAAAGCATGTAAGGAATTAAAACAAGCTAATAGAAAAGCTCTCTTCACACAGAGAGAGATTGACCAAGAGAGAGAAAGAGACAGAGGGGAGTATCGGTAGAAGACAGTGTGTGGGAGTGTGTAATGTGAAGTGTGTGTTCCTCCTAGAGAGCGCTGACCTATAAAAGCAGATCTGAGTTACAGCACAGACAGGAGACATGATCCCTCACACCAGCGCTAAACTAACCCATACACAGTGAGGAGTCACAGTGTGTTAAGTGTGTGCTCCTGTTTGCCTATCCTTGTGAGGACCAAGGCTTCAAGAGTGATGACAATTGACCTCGATAAATGGTTGGTTTTAGAGTTAGAATTACATTTAGGAAAAAGGAGTGTACAGCGATGTCATTATTTCCACATCCTTAAACTATAATTTTCTGTCTCTCTGCATTCTGTTATTACAGACGCCAACACACTCACAAAGGCTGCACACATGAGATGCTAAATCTGATTAATTACACACTGAGATGCACAGTTTGTTTATATGTTGCTTTAAAGCCAGTGAAGTTAATTTGACAGCTTGAATTGCAGGCATGACCCTGTGTCTTCAGCCCCCATACTCAGGGTCTCTTGTTCTTGTAGAATCCGTTTTTTAAACACATTGCTGGTTACTTCTTGCTGCAGCTTGACAGGCCGTTTTGATTACTTGCGTGTGTGCTTTAAAAATGGCAGATTATAAAAAGACAAAGACAATCTGTTCCATATTTGCAGGAAACTGCAGCGAGGTCACAAAGGTGAGACAATGCTGTCAGCTTCACTAAATCTCTGTAAAGCCACGCTGAACCTGTCGTCTGTTTTAATCTTGTGGAAATGAATGGATTAGAAGAAAGCTAAAATATGTGTGTGTGTACATTTGTGTGTAAACATGTCTCCTTGATTTGCTATACTCCAGAAAGTGAAGAAAGGTGATTTTATGCTATTTATTTTAAAGTATCTTTTTAAAAATGAGGTCTTTGGGTGTGAAATTACTAGGCATCAGTTTTGCCTTTCCTCATATTGTGCATAATTATACAATTCTGGATGCATTTGTCACAATATGCCAACACATTTATAACAAAGGTGAAACGGTGGCGAACACAAACACCTTGATGGAAACTATACCTGTTGTTGTTCTGCTAATCAGCAAAGGAACACATTAACAAACATTTATGTGGATGGAGAGTCATAATAACAAACTGAATGTAGTCTATGCAAGAGGCCTGTACTACAAATCCAGTTCAACATACCCTGGATATGTTTGAGTCAGCTGGCTTAACTAACCCAAAACAAACGCGATCTCGCTAAGCGGTCCTACGACGCTGGTTATCAACTCAGTAACTCAAGCCAGGGTTTCTCTGTCTGGCTGAGTGCGCGTTCAAGTGAAAGGGGCGGGGTTAGCAAGATTTGACCAATCACAAACATGGACAAGCGTCCTGACAGCGCAGCGTATACTTCCTGAATGAAAAGTAAGCTATACTATTAGACATATGAAGAAGTTAAACTTTAAACATCCATGACTTAACACTTTATCGAGGATAAAAGCCACATAGCTGCACCTGCAAGGTGAATACAGCTGGCAAAAGAAAAAGTGTTTGAATGCGTACATTAACAGGTTCATGATATCACTGCTCCGTCTAAGACACGATCTGACTTTAATTACATTTGACTCGAGTGTTTCGTCAACTTAATGTGTTGCTTAAAATAATACTTCTGCATACAGTATGTGACACTGTGAGTGTTGCACAGCCAGATACGGCTCAGCTGACTCATTATGATGTGATATGAATGATAATGGGACACATCGACGTCTGCACTCAGTGTCGCGGACTGTAGGCTACGTAATGTTACTTTGATCCAGTTACTTATGTTGTGGCAGATATTTAAGCAAGTACGGAGCCCTGGAGGGTTCACAGAGAGAAAAATAAATAATTTTTATTAATTTGTGCGCATGAGATGTAATTCGTGACCTCAATTTAAATAAAACTAGGCCACGTTTTATTAATTTGTGCGCACAATATACATTCTCGTTCGCACAAGATACTTTTTCGTGCGCCACTATCATAATATCTTCTGAAAACAAATGCCCACACATACACACACACAGACACGCACACAAACATACACACACACACGCCCTGGCGACTGGACATCTTATTCATAAAACTAATGATATGGCGTAATAATCGGGCAGATTGATGTATCTAACCGTAAGAAAGTATCTTGTGCGAACGAGAAAGTATATCGTATTAATAAAACGTGGCCTCGTTTTATTTCAATTGAGGCCACAAATTACATCTCGTGCGCACAAATTAATAAAAAGGAAGCCTCGTTTTATTAATTTTTCTCTCTATGAACCCTCCAGGGCTCCGTAAGTAAGCTTTCTTAACGCTAATGTTATAATAGTCAGATTGCTCTGAAGATGGGAGGTGATATTCTATTAATGTTCACGTTCACACAGTCAGTGATTTTTGCCAGCCGTCTTTCCTGCAATGGCAGTTTAAACTGTGTTTCTTTCTCCTGTCATTTGACTTGATAGCTTTAAACTCTGCACACTGAGCTCTGATTGGTCAGCAGGCGGTGCTTTTACTGAGTTGATCTCTTATCCTGGAACCTAACCTGCTCCGGAGCAGGTTTGCCGTTCAGCATAAGTTACCATGGAGATCTAGCCCGGTAAAAAGTGAACCAGCGTCGTAGGACCGGAAACCCAGAGTTTACCCTGAAGTTACCTCGCTAAGCGAAAATCCGGCTTCGTAGTAGAGGCCTCAGGTATTTTGTTGCTATTGGATCAGTTGGTGGATTGATATACCAAGGTCTTGCGGGGTTACAACTAGGTTTAAAACTACACTGAACAAAAATATAAACGCAACACTTTTGTTTTTGCTCCCATTTTTCATGAGATGAACTCAAAGATCTAAAACATTTTCTATATACACAAAATAACCATTTCTCTCAAATATTGTTCACAAATCTGAAAAAATCTGTGATAGTGAGCACTTCTCCTTTGCCGAGATAATTCATCCCACCTCACAGGTGTGGCATATCAAGATGCTGATTAGACAGCATGATTATTGCACAGGTGTGCCTTAGAATGGCCACAATAAAAGGCCACTCTGAAACGTGCATTTTTGCTTTATTGGGGGGGTCTGGGGGAGTCCGAAAACCAGGCAGTATCTGGTGTGAGGGGTAGGGTTAGGGTTAGGGTAATGTTGTGAATCGAGTGGCCCATGATGGTGGTGGTGGGGTTATGGTATGGGCAGGCGTATGTAATGGACGACGAACACAGGCCACTCGATTCACAACATTACCCTAACCCTAACCCTACCCCTAACCCTACCCCTACCCCTCACACCAGATACTGCCTGGTTTTCGGACTCCCCCAGAGCCCCCTAATAAAGCAAAAATGCACATTTCAGAGTGGCCTTTTATTGTGGCCAGCCTAAGGCACACCTGTGCAATAATCATGCTGTCTAATCAGCATCTTGATATTCCACACCTGTGAGGTGGGATGGATTATCTCGGCAAAGGAGAAGTGCTCACTATCACAGATTTGTTCAGATTTTTGAACAATATTTGAGATAAATGGTTATTTTGTGTTTATAGAAAATGTTTTAGATCTTTGAGTTCATCTCGTAAAAAATGGGAGCAAAAACAAAAGTGTTGCGTTTATATTTTTGTTCAGTGTACTTAAGCCAAGACTAGGAGTGAATATTTGTCCTCAAATATCACCCATACCTTACCCTACATCAGTTTCTCTGCACTGTTTGTTTATGTTATTGTTTCATGTTGGAAACCCTGATAAACTAAAAAGGTGTTCTCAGGTGTTAAAGCAAATAAACCAGATGTTGTTTTTGTCATTTGAGAAGAGACTGGGAGGTGCTTTAGAATGGATGTGTGCGAAGAAAGTGTTGCACACTAATATAAAATGATCACCTCCTCATTATCGCTGTATAGTAGAGAGGATATAAATGTGCAATGTTTGTTCTTCATAGATAAGTGGTGAAACGTCTGCCAAATTAAACACCTAAAGACTCTGGCAAGGCACAGATCTATCTATGAAGTTATTTGTATCCTTTTATGACCCATATGGAAAAAGATCAACCTAGTGCTTATGGCATGCGTTATTTAAGCTCAAGAAGACATTATCATGTAAAAAGGTGTTTAAGTGTTTCTTACATTCCACCGAGAGCTGGACGGTGTGAGCCCACGGTCGCTCCTGAGTCTTTTGCTCCACCATGCAGGTCACCTCCCTGCCGTTATCTGCTGCCGTGGGAACCAGGCGGTACTCGCTGCGAACCGTCACTGTGCCATCCGGCCCGTTGGTGGTGTTGGTGGTGTGGTTGCCTCCAACTGACCCCAACCATTTGATGGTGGCCGCTGGTTTGCCGTCCATTGCCTCACACGTGGCCACCACCACCGACTTGGTCTCGGCCTGAACGGTCACAACGTTGGCAGAGTTCTTAGGCTTAGCTGGAGGCAGAGAAAGGGGGAGAAGAGCAAAAGAAAGAGACATCAGACAAGAGGAGGTTCAATCAGTTTGAGGTATGTTCACGTACTGTACACCGTGGCACCGTGCTGTGTGTAATGCAATTCGGATGAGAGAGGGATGGACCCTCTGGTGTGACCCTAGGCCTCAAAAACATCACAGAGACACAGAAAATAAAGCAAAGCAACATCCATAAAAAGTCCTGCAGTGTCTTTATTAAAGCCAATGAAGAATTTGAATTGTAAAATCCAGTTTATATACATTTTTATGACTTAATTATAGCTTGTATTCTATTAGAATATTCCAGAACAAAGCGAATCCCTTGCAAATGTGTGAAACAAAAATGTAACAGTGAGAAAGAGAGCCTTTGTCTTTGACCCAATTATAAAGCATGTTTTACATCAACCAATTGGTTTGGAGAGAGCTTCATCATCATAGACTTTCTTGCAGGTAGTTCCCCAATTGAAGTGAAACATCAAACATACCGACAGTTACGAGGTTTTCACATTTCAACAGCGATATTGCAACATTGCTTTCTCCTCTCCCATCACATTAGCGTTGTTAAATCAAAGCGGACTTGTTCTATAAAGTGGCATTGTTCCAAGAAAATGCCCTTCCACTACCAATAAATCTGTAAATGTCAGTGAATTCCATTATTTCGTGATGTCAAGTACTGCAATTTACTTTTTTGTTACCCACTGTTCAAATGCTTCATGTTGTACTGCAGGAAGTGATTTTGTAATTTTCCCCTAAATTCCTTTCAACCTGCAGCACAGAGACTTTACTTATCGAAAAAAAAACGGGCAATTATTGAAAACACATTTTTACTAGTGCATTGACTGCTGCTTTATTCGGGGTTCTGTCAGTGCTGAAATTGGTTTATCTGTGTTTTTGAAGAAATAAATCATCACTATGATTCTGAGGGACTGACACCAAAGTGTATATTCATGGTCATTGATTAAAGTGTTTGGACATTTTCTGATACATCTACACTGTAAATAGCTCAACATGGTTGAGCATGTTTACATTTGGACAATGTGTCATGTTTTTAAAAGAAGTATACCAACAACAAACAGAAAATACTTGAAAATGCCTATCCTTTAGCATTACCCCAGCATTAGTATTAACAACAGTGTTTATGGTCTTTAAAATAAAGAAAACATGCAAATTACTTTAATATCCATTAGAGATTTTTATTTTTAACGCCCCCTCATACCAGCATTTAGAGGTGATTCGATTTTAGTGAAAAATCATGGCAATTCAGGGACAAATGTTATGCATCAACTTCAGTACATTTTCACTTTAAAATTGGCATTGCAAGAAAACTGAGCTCCACATAGTGGATAATGGAGAAAGCCATTGGAGCTTCTGTGTAGCACCTGCCCCTTCTATTTAACCTTCCCTGTGTAAGTACAAAAGGCTCCACAAAAGCAAATTGGTTTGTGGACAGTTTTGCGACAGAAAGAAAAGTACAAATACTTATTTTCAATAAACTGTGTGAAGGTTCTGACACACCTGGAACCACCGAATGTTTCCCGGAAAGTCATTCTGAAAATGTCACATATGAGCGACAATGTGCCTCCATCGTCGATATGTCTGCCCGCTTTTCACTTTTGTTTGGAACAACTTTGGATTTCCCATGTGGTATGACAAAAGTAGTTTGAATCTCGTCTTTGTGTTTTTTACCAATGTTCTAAACAATGACCATTTTGATGTACCATTTTATGGTGTGAGCAGTTATTCTGCCCAAGATGGCAATCGCTACTGATTCTGGATCTAGGTTGACATTTTACCACTTCATAGTGTCAACCATCGGCTTTTTGATAACTCCAACATTTGAAGCTGGATGCTGCTGTGAAGACTTGCAGTCTCCAGAAGTTCTCATTCATAACACTCCGTTCGATGTCTCACTATGGGATGCGTCTCAACGCGTATGCAAACAGAAGCATCAATCTCAAAGTTTTGCTTTGCAGAAGAATTGAACAAATATTAACACACCAGTTAATATTGTAATCTTCCCCACCGTTTATTCTTTCGAAATAACGGTAAGGTTTGATTTTTTCTTCAAACAGTAACATACCTGTTGCTAGTTTATCCCTCCACGCCGACACCACGGCGAGTGGGGACGGACTCTTCTCTCCCTCACACCAGAGGAGACGGAGATAAGAAAGATATTAACACACCAGTTAATATTTTTTAAAGAAAAATCTACCCCATAATTTTTTCCTTTCAGAATAACGATAAGGTTGGATTTTTTTCGGTAACATACCTGTTACTAGCTTGTCCCTCCGCGCCGACACCCCGGCAAACGAGGATGAACCCTTCTCTCCCTCACACCAGAGGAGTCAGAGGCTCGGCTCTGTGCGGCTGCGGGTTCAGGATCTCGGGAGAGAATGGAGAAGCTCGGCCTGCTCCGCATGCCGCCCATGGTACCGCTGGTGGCAGCCCACCTCCAACCGCGGCTGGCTTCGGCACCGAGCAGGAACCCAACGCTAATGGCAAAGGCAGACCGCTTCCAGTCAGCAATGACCGAACGAGCCTATAAAGCCGCAGCTTTGTCCGCCAGGGCGCTCAATGTTTCCTCGCTGCTGACCGCCTACCAGGCGGAGCTCTGCGAGGACATGACGATCAAACCTGAGCCTGCCGTGTGGGACGAAATCGCAGCGATCACGGACATTTGCCTCCGTGTGCAGCGCTGTGCAGTCCAAGCCACGGGCAAAGCACTGGGGATAATGGTGGTACAGGAGAGAGCCAGGTGGCTTACCCTGACAAACCTTCCAGACCGGGAAAAAGAGGACGTCTTGGACATGCCTATTGTTCCCGAGGGCATATTTTATATATAATTCCATGCCGTCACAGTAACCCATCCTATACAATTAACCATTGTTGTTCTCTACCGTCCACCAGGCGCCTTGGGGGACTTCTTGGAGGAATTAGATCATCTTCTCTCACACATCCCTGAAACTGGCCCTCCGGCTGTACTTCTCGGAGACTTCAACCTCCAGACGGGGAAGATAGACGAACTAATATCTCTGTTAACCGCCTTCGCTTTCTCATTGTCTCCATCCCCACCAACTCATAAAGCTGGCAATGTCCTTGATCTCATATTCTCAAGGAATTGCACTACTTCTAACCTCTCTGTTAACCCGCTCCACACATCCGATCACTTCTTCCTTTCATTCTCTCTACCCCTTTCCAAACATAACAAAATAATCTCTTCTCAGCCTGCACCTGTCCGCCGTAACCTTCGTTCCCTCTCCCCCTCTACCTTTGCCTCATCGGTGCTCTCAGCCCTCCCTTCCTCTGATTCGTTTCAACTCCTGCCTCCAAACTCTGCTGCAGAAACTCTCCTCTCTACTCTCTCATCCTCTCTGGACTCTCTCTGTCCTCTCACATCTCGGCAGGCTCGTCAGTCCCCCCCTGCTCCCTGGCTAAATGACGCACTGCGTGCTAATAGAACCGTCCTTCGGGCAGCAGAGCGGAAATGGTGGAAATCCAGACACCGTGACGACCTCCTAACCTATCAGGCTCTCCTCTCCTCTTTCTCTGCCTCGATCTCTCAGGCAAAGAGCACTTTCTTTCAAGATAAGATCCAATCTTCCTATTCCAATCCCAAAAAACTATTTTCCATCTTCTCCACCCTCTTGGACCCTCCCAAAGTCCCTCCCCCCTCCTCACTTCTGTCAAGCGACTTTGTTAACCACTTCGAAAAAAAGGTTGATGATATTCGCTCTTCTTTTTCTGACTCACCTTTACTGACCGCTGGGTCACCAGACCCTCCTTTCAACCACTCACTAACCTCCTTTTCCCCTCTCTCTCCAAGTGAGGTTCTTACCCTCATTACCTCTGCCCGCCCTACCACCTGTCCTCTGGACCCCATCCCTTCAAACCTCCTTCAGACTATCGCTCCTGAAATTCTACCGTTTCTCACCCATTTCATCAACACCTCTCTAACTTCTGGTCACTTTCCAAACAGTCTCAAGGAGGCGAGAGTAAACCCTCTCCTAAAGAAACCCACTCTCAACCTGTCCGATGTTATAAACTACAGGCCTGTGTCTCTCCTCCCATTCCTGTCTAAAACACTTGAACGTGCTGTCTTTAAACAACTCTCCTGTTATCTCCACCAGAACAACCTCCTGGATCCGCACCAGTCTGGTTTCAAGGCAGGTCACTCCACAGAAACGGCCCTCCTTGCTGTCACTGAGGAACTGCACACTGCTAAAGCTGCATCCTTCTCCTCTGTCATCATCATGTTGGACCTGTCAGCTGCATTCGACACGGTGAACCATCAGATCCTCCTTCGCACTCTCCAAGAACTTGGAGTTTCAGGCTCTGCACTCTCCCTCCTCGCCTCATACCTCAAAGACCGTACCTACAGGGTAACTTGGAGAGGGTCTGAGTCTGACCCTTGTCAATTAACTACAGGGGTCCCTCAGGGCTCTGTTCTTGGTCCCCTCCTTTTCTCTCTGTACACAAACTCGCTCGGATCGGTCATTAGCCCGCATGGTTTTTCTTACCACTGCTATGCTGACGACACCCAATTAATTCTGTCCTTTCCCCGCTCAGAGACCCAGGTCGTCGCACGCATCTCTGCTTGTCTAGCTGACATCTCTCAGTGGATGTCTGCTCATCACCTCAAGCTCAACCTTGACAAGACTGAACTGCTTTTCCTTCCGGGAAAAGATTGTCCTACTCTTGACCTGACGATCAACATCGGCACCTCTGTTGTTTCCCCGACTCAGACCGCAAGGAATCTGGGTGTGACCCTAGATAACAACCTCTCCTTCACTGCAAACATCGCTGCTACAACTCGTTGCTGCAGATATACGCTGTACAACATCAGGAAGATTCGTCCCCAGCTGACCCAGAAAGCCACCCAGGTTCTGGTCCAGGCTCTCGTCACCTCACGCCTAGACTATTGCAACTCCCTCCTGGCTGGTCTACCTGCATGTGCCATCCGACCTCTGCAGCTCATCCAGAATGCAGCGGCTCGTCTGGTCTTCAACCTTCCAACATTTTCCCACACCACTCCGCTCTTTCGCTCCCTTCACTGGCTCCCGGTAACTGCTAGAATCCACTTCAAGACACTAATACTTGCATACCATGCTGCGAATGGATCTGGCCCTTCCTACATCCAGGACATGGTTAAACTGTACACCCCAGCGCGTGCACTCCGCTCGGCATCAGCCAAACGACTCGCTGCACCCTCGCTGCGAGGTGGACCCAAGTTCCCATCAGCAAAAACACGTGGGTTTGCTATCCTGGCTCCAAGATGGTGGAATGAGCTCCCCATTGACATCAGGACGGCAGAAAGCCTGCACATCTTCCGGCGCAGACTGAAAACTCATCTCTTTCGACTCCACTTCGAGCGATAGAATTACTAACAAAGCACTTATATGCTAACATAGGACTGGCTTATCTATAGCCAGCTGACAAAGCACTTATATACTAACATAGGACTGGCCTATCTATAGCCAGCTGAGTAGCACTTGAAATGTGTGGCTCTATGATACCTGCTGTACTTATATGATTCTGTTTTTCTTCTGGGCTGTGTCTTCCTGGTCGTGTGTACTTATTGTAAGTCGCTTTGGACAAAAGCGTCTGCTAAATGCAATGTAATGTAATGTAATATTTGGCTCCCCTCTAGCTTCGATACAGCAGCGGTGTGAATCCAAAAAGAAGGAGGATGAGGCTCTCCAGCTTTTTCTTCCCCGAAGGGTCCAGCTGCCGCCTTCAACGGCCTGCGGCAGTCCTTCGCTCAGGCTGCCTCACGTCCTGCCCGTTTCAAGATCCCGAAACATCAGAGGCCACAGCCCGCCCCGGGTCTCCAGCCCAGACACGAGGCAAGGACGAGCTGGCCAAGAAAGCCTCCGGTTCCGGCAGCAGCCGCTCAGGCACAGCCGGCCCAGACTTTCAGCCACCAGGAAGAAGAGGAGGGCGGCCTGACAGCCTCCTCTCCTCTCCTTGATAAAAGAGCTGGAAGTTCCCTGTTCTCCAGCTCCAGAACACATTCCAGTGTTAGATGCTCATGTGTTTCCGGGGTGCAACCATGCCCCCATCTTCCCGCCGCCTGGTTCGCGCCAAGAGGGAAATGGACTTAACATCAACGACAGTAAGCTCCGCTGCTCGTTTAAGTCACACAAACACATGTCATCACTATTGTCTTTTAATAAATAATTTTCCACTGTCGTTTCCAGGCTTACAGCCAAGGGCGCAGTTAATAAAAATGAAAAGAAAGAGGACATCATGTCCTCGTGAGGACAGACAACACGACCACAATATCGTATATAAACCGCCAAGGGGGTTTGCGTTCTCTCCAGTTACACATGCTGGCACGCAAACTGATCTTATGGAGCTGCGGACATCTCCTCTCTCTGAGAGTGGCGCACGTACCAGGAGTGATGAACCTCGGGGCGGATCTGCTGTCCAGAGGTGCACCACTATATGCAGACTGGACTCTACATCCAATAATTGTGAGTCAGCTGTGGGTGCGTTACGGCCGGGCCGCGGTGGATCTGTTCACATCAAAAGAAAACGCTCAATGTCAGCTGTTCTTTTCAATGCGCAATTTAAACACACCGTTAGGCGTGGACGCGCTCGCGCACACTTGGCCTCCGGTCCTTCTGTACGCGTTCCCACCCCTGGCTCTGATACCCCCAACTCTGGCCAGAGTGAGAGAACAACGCCACACACTGATCCTAATAGCTCGCAGGGACATACTGTCTCAGGCGGGGGGGACGATTTTTCACCCTCACCCAGAGCGCTTTGCACTATGTGCCTGGCCCGTGAGTGGTATAGCCTGAATACAGTGGGACTCCCTCAGAAGGTGATAAACACTATTCAGAGTGCAAGAGCTTCCTCCACCAGGTCCCTCTATGACTGTAGGGGGAGGGTGTTTGAGGAGTGGTGCCTTCAAAAAGGACACATCTCTTTTCAATGTCCTGTCGCGGTGATTCTATCATTTCTACAGGACCTGATTGATAAACACAGAGCTTTCTCTACGATCAAAGTGTACCTGGCTGCTATTGCTGCATGCCATGTGGGCTTTGAGGGAAAGACGGCTAGCCAACATCCCTTGGTCTGCTGTTTTATGAAAGGAGCACGCAGGCTCCTCCCTGTTTCCAGGTCACTGGTGCCCTTATGGGACTTGGCAGGGGTTTTAGATGGGCTCACTCGACCTCCAATTGAACCCCTGGAAGAAGCTTACATGAAACACCTGTCACTGAAGACAGTGTTGTTACTGACTCTGGCATCTGCCAAGCGAGTCAGTGACATTCATGCGCTCTCTGTACATCCTTCATGCACTCAGTTTGCCCCGGGCAAACGAGAGTGTTGCTGAAGCCCAACCCTGCCTTTGCACCTAAGGTGGTTGGCTCATGTACCCCCATTAACATTGAGGCATTTCCTCCGCCACTGTGTTCCTCTGAGGAACAGCGGCCGAATTTGCTGTGCCCAGTCTGTGCTTTACGCACCTATATGGACAGGTCAAAAGAGTTTCGATGCAATGACCAACTCTTTGTATCCTGGACTAACCCTCATAAGGGCATGCCCGTTACCAGGCAACGGCTCTCCCACTGGATTGTGGAAGGGATTGCTCTGGCTTATACGAGTCAGGGTTTGCAGGCACCAACGGGCCTGCGTGCTCATTCTACTCGTGGACTGGCTACATCCTGGGCTTTGTTCAAGGGTGTTTCCATCCAAGACATTTGTGCAGCAGCGAGCTGGTCCTCACTGCTCACTTTTGTCCGCTTTTACAGGCTAGATGTCTCTGCTCCAAGTGTGGCCCGCGCAGTGCTGGGCCCCGTGTTGAGAGAGGGTTCTACCTGTTAAGTTCTGGTTGTTTTGGTGATTTTCGAGATAAGCATGTCTAAGCAATACGGGAGTTTCAATATCCCATAGTGAGACATCGAACGGAGTGTTATGAATGAGAACTATAGGTTACTTACGTAACCCCAGTTCTCAGAGTAACATGAAGTGAGATGTCTCACCAGACGGCCCTTCTTGCTAAGGCGAAGCGAGAAGAGGTGCTTATTTTGAATGACGCTGCGACGTAGCGCAAGCTACTTAAAGGGTGGGTGGATTCCCTGACGTAGACGTCAAGATCACCAGCCAATCAGGATTGGCGTAATGAGATTGATGCTTCTGTTTGCATACGCGTTGAGGCGCATCCCATAGTGAGACATCTCACTTCATGTTACTCTGAGAACTGGGGTTACGTAAGTAACCTATAGTTATGCTTGCATTAGTGAACATAAATATACTTTTTTGCTTAAAAATTCTAGGGCTGTCCCGAATACCATTTTTCGGGCTCCGGATATCCGGTAGTAATCAGCAGCGAACCCCTTCAACACGTGTATTTCGGTTTATTCACGGCATTCTTTTTGTTATTCTACTGTATTGTTGTTTTATAGTTATTTGTTAATGTAACCCAATTTGTGTTCTTTGAAATTGAAAAAAATATTGCATTGTGTTTGTTACTTTCGTTGCAGTTGTATATGTCTTAAGTGTAATTTGGCTTGGCTTCCTATTTTTTATGGACATGCTTTTATTTTGAAGGAGAGTTAGCGCTGTTGACAGGAAGTTGTTGTTGCTATGGAAACAACGTGATGGAGATTAACGGAGAAACGTCATATCTACATATAAAGACGGAGAAACGATAAAGTGTATGGTTAAGTGTTAGCACCCCGCGAAGAGGCACACACTCTCTGGCATTGGAGATTTCATCAAATTGAATTGATCGAATAACGAAATTGAAACCTGAATAGTACTCCAACGAACGAATATTCAGGTACAGACCTAAAAGATTCCTCCTTTAACTTCAAATGATTATTTCCTAATGTCAATGTGTAGTCTTTGTTAACTGTATGGTTGATTGTGTCTGCTTTCATCATATATTATATCAAACCAAATCCAGGTGACATTTAAAAAGTCTTAGATATTGTCTTTCTGAAAATGGAATATATCACAGGAAATTAGATTAAACAAAGAGCCTGAATAGACATGGAAAGCTTAGACAAAGCTTGACAAATGAGCAGAGATTTTAGATATGAGGGGGATAGGAAAGGAAAGGAAAGGGAAAAGGGAGGCACAAACAGAGGACAGATGAACTGAAAGGCATAAACAGAGAGGGATCACATAGAAAAGAGAAGATAGTGAATCAGAGTGGCAGAAAGAGGTTTGGGATTGAACAGCGGGCCTAAACAAGTCAGGAGTATCAGTCCCTGATGTGTTTCCTGACATTGAATCGGATTGGGCACACTGCTAATTATCAGAGACATTTTGTGTAGAGAGTAATTAGAAGGCAAGCAGGAAGTTATGCTGACAGAGCTGAATAAACAGCTCTGTTTACCCCCCCAACACCAAAACTAACCCTTCAGTACAATCAATAGCCTGAATGATAGAGACTGACAGGGAGGGAGAAATGAAAGTGCCTCATGTTTCCAAACACTGTTAACAGCATGGACTGTATTTGGTTTATGAAACCAAGCACTTAAAAAGCTTAAAATGTGTCATAATCAACGCATGCTTCAATTTCTTCTATTAAAATTGCAATTTTGTGCGTGTTTAGCCAAGAATGATGTTCTTCAATCAACTCGCCGTCACATTTGCTCGCTTCAGAGAGACATTTACTGTGAGACATTGTCCCAGCAGCTTCAGCAAGGCAGACGCTTGCCCTAACGTGAACCTGAGACTTCTCTAAAACTCTTCCTTTCTGACTTGGCAAGCAGTTACAGATCAAAGCTTGTGACTGGAAGATTGCCAGACGGAACGTTAAAAAACAAGTTGGGCATATCTGCCAAGCATGAAGATTTGTAACTGAGTGTGAAGCCAGCTGTTGCTGCATTAAGGCAGCATTCACACAGGACAGCTGACATCAGGACATTAGAGGTTTCTCAATACTCTAATTTCCCCTCCTCGACTCCTTTCCTCGACTCCTATCCTCGATACTTAGTCCCGCCCACAGGAGATGCGAGCGGAGGACTGAGGAGGGGAACCGAGGAGAGAGGAGTGGAAGCAGCAGGCGGTTAGAGAACTGAGAACTCCTCTCTGAGCGGTCATTTTAAAGAGGCGTCCATCAATGATGACAGGAGGCACAGCAGCCCTCTGTCTGATGGACAGATGTGTTCATGACGATTTACTTTTAATTAATTGACAGTGCGGTATAATGAGACAATAACAGGCTACAGATGCGGACATATACACACACATATATTTATATAAATATATACAATTTCAGAATCAAAAAAGTATGAGAGTACTCTCATAATAATGTAACACAACCAGAGAATGGATATATCCCCCCCTCTCTCTCGGGTCGCTGAAATGGGGAATTTAAATTACGGGCCAAAAGTTGTATTTACAAGTATTAAAAGTAAGCATAGGACACCAAACCAACTGAGACCCGTCTGTCAGCCGCATCTACGCACTGTACAACACACACACCTACACACTGTACAACACACACACCTACACACTAAAGCAAATAAAGAGAGTAGGCCTGTAATACTGAGTGATATGCAGGGTTGGGTGATATGCAGGGTTTGTAAATGTAATCAGTTACTGAATACTGAATACATAGCTCCGAAAGTAATCCGAATACAGTTACAGTTACGTGATCAGATTACTTTTAGATTACTTTTGGATTACTTTCTTTTTCCATCACAGATGGGTATGTTTTGGTGAACAGGAGACACAAAAAGCAAAAGGAAACTGAACGTGTTTTTACTGTTTTAATGGCTTATCAAGAGCACAACTAAAACATAACATCTGAAACGATGCAACAACATAATAAACTTTTTGGGGATGCAGCTTATGTGAGGAGTGAGGGACACGGCTTAGAACGTGCGTGTCGCCTTCTGTCCTGTCAGTGTTGGCAGGACATGAATTAAAATGTCGAACTCGGACTTCATTTTAAGGACATTTCGGCCAGGGGTGTAGAGCTATATTTGTTTAACCAACGGATTGGCAAAACAGGAGAGTGTGTGCACCAGTCTGCCTTGATCTATGTATTCCTGTCTGTGACACTCACAGTATCTGCTGCCCACAGCTGTTTTATAGAAGGAAAACCTCCTTCACTTCATGAAATCTCTGCAGCGCCAGGAGGCAGCGGGAGGGTTAACTCAGCCTCTGAGAAGACGAGCGTGCAGTGCCTTTCACGCACTGCCTTCGCTGTGTTTACCTTCAGAATCATTAGAAAGGCTAAAGAGCGACCGCAGGCTGATGTGTTTTAACCACACACACCTCTACACACACACGACTTAAACGCAGACTTTTGTTCCTCCATTTTTCGTTGTTATTGTTTCACTGAGCGGACCCGCCCCTTTTTTTTCAAACGCTCCCTTTTTTGGTCCATCTGCGGCGGTAAAAGTTTTTGTGCGCTGTGATGATTCGGCTGTACATTTAGTAATGAATATTAAATGTTGTGAGGAAATCTTTTGTGTGGTGACCACCTTTAATACACTGGGACATAATTCACACACGGAACTGTGGGGTAGGGGTATTGTTTCCACACGGACATATATGTGTTGTTATCTATATATGTTGTGTGCCCTCCTGGCTCTTCCTCTTGTCTTCCCGGGCTGCGACCCGACAACATGTCTGTTTCTGCTGCTCATTATAGTTCCCTTTTGCACCTTCGATGCACCGCCTCCGACTCCTATCTCTCGGCACTACACTGGTGACCCCGACAGCGTCTTGAGAAGTTTCCGGGACGGAGCCGAACACGGCAAAAGGAACTCGAGTTCCTTTCTTGAAATGCCGGGGTTTGATCGGAGACGTCCATGGCTGCCACTGGCACGCGGACTGAGGCTCGGTGCGCGCTCCGCAGAAGGCTGGAGACGTTGCTCGCCGTTCCTGCATCGGCTTTCTATCCAACGGGGGGACGATGCATGACCTGCTGGGTCGACCAGCAACCGCATTGCTACCTCGTGGGTTTGTTCTTGGGGTGCTACCGCACGCCCCGGCTGCTAAGCACGTGGGGCTAACGACGGCTGGCAGCTACCCATGGCTGCCAGCTAGCGGCTAACTACGTGGGGCTAACGACGGCTATTGCTAACGGCTATCGGCCCTTTTGAGTTTTTTTTTCTGGTGCCGGAGAGGAGGTTCGACCGGCCGGTTGACCTCATGTGGACACTCTCACCTTTTTCACCACCTCGACGGCGGTTCCAGACGCCACTCACGTTTTCATCGACGCCTGGGTGGTGCACTCCTGGACCCTGTCTCGCTTCGACGGTTTCGGACGTCGCCAATGCCTTCATCGGCCCGTGGGTGGCGCGCTCCGGGACCCTGTCTGGCCTCTCCTGCCTTCCGGGGATATCCAGACGGCATTCACGTTCATCGGCGCCTGGGTGGCGCACTCCTGGACCCCCTCTCGCCTCGACAGTTCCGGATGCCGTCCATGCTCCATCGGCCCATGGGTGGCGTGCTCCGGGACCCTGTCTGGCCTCTCGCCGCTGTGCGTTCGCCTGCGGCCGGGCAGCGCTACTTCCTGCTGGGGACCACCGGGTTATTCACGCCCGTAGCGGCTCAGCGACCCGCTTCACCGACTGGCGGGTGAGGACTTCATTCGCCACGGCGACTGCTGCGGCCCGTTCCGGCCCGCCATCCCACCCCCGGTGGGGCCGCCCTCGTTGAGGCCCCTACCCTCTCCTGCGGCCCCCTTCCGACGGCCCGTTCCATGGCCCGGCCCTCACCTGCAACCTCACCCTCCTCAGCCCCTGTGGGGCTTCCTCCCGGACGCGATTTTTTTGCCGTGTTTGAATTCTGGGGGGGCTTGTGTGGTGACCACCTTTAATACACTGGGACATAATTCACACACGGAACTGTGGGGTAGGGCTCTTCCTCTTGTTGTCCCGGGCTGCGACCCGACAACACCTACATTTCCCTTTTGGACCTTCGATGCACCGCCTCTGACACCATATATCTCGGCACTACACCACCAATAATTCCAATAAGTAATCCAAAATGTATTCACTTCAGGTTTATGAAAGTAACTGTAATCAGATTACTCGTTTTTCAAATGTAACGCGAGCTGAATACAGTTACTTGATTTTTGTATTCGGATTACGTAACGCCGTTACATGTATTCCGTTACAACCCAACCCTGTTTATACACACTGCTCTGCTTTCTGCACGGACCTCACAGCTGTTCTCACTGTAAACATCGCATCGCGATGAAAGCAGTTTCTAAATTAATATCCAGGGGATGCATGCAGAGCTGTCATTGGCTGAGATAAGTCCGGCCATGCGTAACGCCTCCACTGTTCCCGGAAATGCGTCCGCGGAGGAGCCGTGGAGGAATCATCAGTGTTTCCTCGGTTAGAGCTCCTCCAGAAAGCCTCCTCGACGCTCGATCCTCGGTGTGCATTTAGAGAAATTAGATGTCCTTCAACATGGCGCGCTGAAATTCATTTCCGGATCACTACCGGAGGACCGAGGAGTCGAGGAGGGGAAATTAGAGTATTGAGAAACCTCTATTGTGTTGAAACCATCCAGACACCCAGAAAAAGCTAATCAGTGAAGCCCAGTACGGACCACATTAATACTTACATTTGTCCCACATTCTGTCAAGCAACAAAAGTGATGAAGACATGCAATATGGCAGCGAGGACACAAACTTAACCTTGGTATTATGCAGAATTTAGCCAGACCCAAGCCACACTGTACCCCTTTTAAGACCTAACTCTTAACCAGATTACAAATAGTTTGCTGCATTTGGCCCCACTTACTGCATACTGTATGTGGTGCAGTAGAGATGAGCCATTATGGGAGCAAAAACCCCCTCACCATTGCCACAAATGACCCATTTACTTCCTTAAATCAATCAAAGTTGACCCAGAATCATGTCCTATCTGGGTTGTGTCGCAGTGTGCAGCTCTTAAAACAGTTTGAAGCAATCTGTACACATTTCAAAGGCTGATGAAGTCCATTTGAACATCACATTTTTAGCAGCAGGGGTCATCTACCACAGGCTGGTCCGGATAAAAAACTCTCAACAAGCATCATTGTTCCCAGAGGATAAACTACTGAATATGGTGAACTCTTTTCCATAAGGTTACATTTTAAGTTTTTTTTTAAGAATCTCTAGGCAACTATTGGATGCAGTACCATAACGTTTTGCATTCACGTTTACTTAACTATTAAGTGCTATTTTTGTATTCGTCCAATACATATTTTATGAAAAACACCTGCAAAACAAATAGAATTCCCATCAGCCTTGGCTTTACTTTGTGTTTAATGCCAATTTTTACCATGTAAAAAATGGTACCATTGTCAATCCAATGTAAGCATGCTCTTTTTTGCATTTAGCTCAAAACACTTCAATTACAGCTTCACAGAGATGCTAGCATGGCTGTAGCTGTCAGTCTTGTTGTTTTATTGATCAAAAGTCTATCTTCTGAGTGATGTTTGACTTGCTTGCTGATGCTTCCATACACCACCACGGTAGATCAATGTATTATATTAATACATCCAATCGAATATGTCAGTGTGACTCCACAGATGTAAACAGGGTCAGGGAAAGAGTCAATAAGTAAACCTGACCACTCCTGAATTCTTCATTGCTATTGGTTCAAGTGCAAAGCTGAAACAAATCCTCCAAATACTAGAATCTACACAGAAACTGAGCCTGAAGAACAGACACATTTGGATTTAGCAGTCGCTTCCTCCTTCTCCCCTCCATAAACTTGGATTTATTCCATGCTGATGAAGGCAGCCAAGTCATTTATTTTTTGTATTTTATACTTTACTGCAGACATTAGCCAAAAATCAATAAAGGTTTCTGGATCTTGTTACATTTTTGGAATGTATGCCTCGCCAGCTGCCCAGGTTTGTAAACATCTTGTCTCAACTTGACACGCTGCTGCTGAATATTTCCAGACAATGTCGGGGAAAAAAAACATCTGTTTGGCTCTCTACTGTTAACATTACATGAATATTCAAGGACACAACAAGAGTTTATACTGCAATTATTCAGCTGTGCGTGTTGGTTTGACAAGTCATTATTGGCTGCTAGAAATGTTGAAAAAATGCATTAATTTGAGTGTTAGACTAATTTAGCTCACTAAGTGCCTGGAATGAACAAAATAAAAGAAGAAATTGATATTCATTCCCAATGTCACTGTCGTTATTCAAGGAGAGAGGTGAAAACACATCATTTTGACTTCTAAAGCCAGCTCAGACTTACCCCCGAACACAGAGTACCTCGGGCCTCGTGTTTCAAGCCCCTTTGTGCTGCTGCTTTTAACTGCATTTTGACTGATTCAGTGCTTCTACTTAAGGGCAAATGGAAACTTTTTTTTTAAACTTTCCTCTGTTTTTCAAAAACTCAACCATAAAGAATGCTGTTTCAATTCACCAAGGTTGTTAAAGTACTGAGCAAGTTTTGCATTGTAGTATTTGCTGACGTGCATATTTTCTGTGAATGGAGAATGGCTCTGTTACGACTGTCGCCTTCCTGGTCGTTTTAACTGTGTTAACTTGTGTTATATGCAAATGAGCTGTGCGGTTGCCCTGACGTCATTGGCTGCCATCTCCTGGTCCGCCTCCTGAAGATTGTGATTGGAGCACGCCGGGCCCGACGCACTCTAATCGCAGCGCACAGTCGGCGCACACCTGCTGGAGCTGACTCCAAAGCCTGGGGACAATTATCACTCTGGAGCAGTGCTTCTCAAAGTGTGGTCCGCGGACCACTGGTGGTCCGTGAGCACCCCCTAGTGGTCTGTGAGTATATCGGTAACATTTCACATTTGAAATAAATAAATACATTTGAGTTTTGCAGAAATATGTCCGCAATGGAGCGAGCTTAAGTTTCACTTTCAATTGCATGATATAGCCCAGCGCAACACCTTCATCACACATGTTGGCACTTGTTTGTACCATTTTCAGGCGATTTGTGATGTGATTTTGGATATTTGTGGAGTTAGGTGGTCCGCGAGTGTTTTTTCATTGGTTAAGTGGTCCTTGGTATGAAAAAGTTTGAGAAACACTGCTCTAGAGGCTCTGACATGTGGACAGACGCCTCTCACTACTTGCTCCTTAGCAAATTCTGTTGAACTGTGGTTAAACTTGTGTGATTAGTAGTGTTAAGAGTAGCTTAGTTAGAGTGTAGAGTAGTTTAGGATTATGTGACTGTTGCCTTTAGTTTAGCTGTGTTTTTGTACAGACTCTTTGTGTTAGCTGTACCACTTTTAAAGTGAGGTTTTGTTTTGTTTCTGAGCAGCAGATGATTGTGTGTTAAATAGCTTGGATTAATCAATCACCCTCAGTAATATAAAGAAGACTCAAGTTTTAGTCGTACAACCACTTTATTTTTCATTAAGACCACAACATCATAGATAGTGAAAGATTAAGTTTGCTAATATGAATTCAAGACACTGGTACTGGCTTACCATGCTGTGAAGAGATTGGGGGTTTCGATTGTACCTTAGCAATAAAGTTATTGCTTTGGATAAAAGCATCAGCTAAATTATATGTACAGATGTAGCACCTCATTTCAGACTCCAGCTTACAGCTTCCTGCCACGACCTGCCTAAGACCAGTATCGAGGAATGTTAAGCCCTCCCACTATTTTCCAAGAGGGCGTTGCCAGACTTTCAATTTCAGGTTTTAACCAGGAGATGGCGCTTCATTCACAAATACAGAAAGACAAGTTTCATGGACTTGCAGTTGTGTTTTGAAGAGCATTTGAACACATCAATATTTTAGATCAACTAAAGTATATCTAATCTTGTAATTCAATAATATATGGTCTTTATATATTAAATAATCATAATAATAATGCAAATGTGTACATTACACTTCTTTATTTGTTATGCTCATACTTTTACCTTTACAATCGTTTTCTTTAATATGCAGTATATGTTTTGTATATTTTTGTGTTTGCTTCCCCCTGCTCCCTTTCGGACACATACTGTATGATTTATTATTAATTATGAAGATATTATTAAGATAAGATAAGATGTTACTTTATTGATTGAGCATTTTAGTTTAGAATGTGCTATCCCACGGTAATTCAGAAGGCTCACAGGTCACATTCCGACCATTATTTAAAGCAATAGGTGCTTTCACACCGTCTACAGTTTGATTTGTATATCAATCAATGTTTATTTATATAGCCCAATATCACAAATGTTACATTTGTCTCAGTGGTCTTCACAGTGTGGACAGAATATTAGTATGACAATATGACACCCTCTGTCCTTAGACCCTCACATCGTACAAGGAATAGAGGGAGCTCTGTGGCTGAATGGCCAGCGATTAGGTGTGGCGCATTTATCATAGGTGATCAGAGCTAACTGCCTGCCGTCAGATTTCATTTAAAAAACAGATCTGATTTTAAGACTATTTCTGCACTCATAAAGAATGATAAGAATAAGAATAATGCGTATTGAACAGGTTTCATTCATTAGTGAGTGTATTTAACACTAGAACTGCCAATCGGGTCAATTTGTGTGATGTGTGTTGTGTGTGTGCAATGTAACTTTTTTTCAATAAAATATTAAAGTCTCCCAGTCCGTGACTTTTCCTGAAAGTGTGTTATGTAGCACCCTATGTTGTTAAAAATTGCATTCTAATAGCGGGATTTGACGGTTTTAGGTAGGCCTATACAAAAACCACTGGCGGTTCTAGTGTTAAGGTAATTAGGTACAGTAGAAGCCCTTTTTATCAGTAACGAATTTAGCAGTTGAACATAAAAGTCAACTAACTGAGGGTCACTTGCAATGACAGTGTTGTGTCTAACTGTAAGCTTGTCACTCAGAGTAACCTACAGTTAATGTAGCTGCTGGAGAAGAAAGAACAGGGGGGAAGGGGGGGAGAGAGCTGCGGTGGATGGGCCATTAGTTGTGTAAATACACAGCTGAGAGCTGCCGTTTCATTCAGACTGTTTAAAAAACGGTAACGGACTATTTTTCTTAGCGGATGAATGTCAATTTAAATCAATACAACTATTTTTTAAATCAATAAAAACATTTTCTAAATCCATAAAAGCATTTCAATTAATATTGGGAGTCATGTCGTTACTTTGTTGAGAATGTGGCCATGTAATAAGCGGGATAATTTGCAGCGACTTGTTCCTTATGGGGAAAATAACACCCTTCATGCTGATCAAGATCCCTCCGCTACGCGTCGGGATCCTGATCTGCCGACGAGGCTCCATTAAAATATAAATATTTTTGGTGAATTACTGAGTTTAGGCACGTTAATAATGTTTTAATGAAGTTGAATACAGTATATTGATATCTGTCAGTGATTTCATGTCAATTCGGCGAACATAAACATAAATGATCGTGGTGAAGATGATGATTAAATTAGGATTAAAAATCGAGAGCCGAGCTGCATTTCCTCCCGCTCGTTTTTTTCGACTAAACAACATTATTTTGTTAAATAACAACATGGTGATGTTTTGTAAATGATTACATGTCTCTTATTTAGCACCGAGTATGATATCCGTGACATATGGATCTTAACAAAGTTCCGCTGTACATCCAGCGCACTGTATCTGACTTTATTTCACATGAGCTCCAGTGTAGAACCCCACTGCACCCGATGGTGGATCAATGATCCATTGCAGCTGGCTTCATTATAATTACATTTATTTATCACGGGGGAGGTCTCAAGTCAAGCTGGAGGTTTTCCCTTGAGCGAGGGCAGATCACGTACCAATCACGGCCCTCGCGTTTCAAACTGTCTGAAATGAAGTGCTACATCTGTAATATGTAATGTAGAAGAGATATGATCCTTCCTAAATCCAAGACATGGTAAACCATACACTCCAGCCTGTGCAAATTCAGGTACTCCTCAATTAAAATACACCTGTTTGCAATCCTGAATGGTGGAACAAGCTCTCCATTGATATCAGGACATCAAAATGTCTACATATCTTTTGCTGCAAACTGAAAACATACCAATTGGATTTTAAATGAATGCACCAGCACTTATGATGGTTTTCGTTTATTTATAACGAATATACCTGCACTTTTTTTGTTGTCCTCAGTTTGTATCTTTATGGTTTATTGCACTTATTGTAAGTCGCTTCTGATAAAAGTGCCCGCTAAATTAAATGTTATGTAATGTAAAAGAATACTGAGGCGGTTAAGGTTAGAATCTCTTGCTTTTACGTATGCTAACCAGGACCTTGAGTCGACATGCAGTTACAATTTGTCACAAACGAGCTGAGGACCAAAATGCAGAACACGGGAAACCAGGGATAGTGAGTAACCAGCTTTATTGAAGGCAATAGGCTGGTAGGAGACAAAACAGCAGATAGTAGGCAAAGGGCTGGTCGGGGACAGGCGAGGGTTCCAGGAGAAAGCAGGACAGGAGTCGCAGGTACAGAACGGGTCAGGGAGCAGGCGATGCAGGCTGGTCAGGGACAGGCAGGGTCGAAACCGGGAGAGCAATCTGAAGGGTAATGCGGGAAAGACTGGCATGCTGCAAAGTACGATCTGGCACTGAGGTGAAAGTGAAGTGGGCCTAAACACTAATGGAGCTGATGGGTGTAACAGAGTGAGAGAGAGACAGGGTGTGACTACCAGGTGACTAAGGAATGTTAATGCAGAAAATAGGTGAGTGAGAAAGCAGACTGTGACACAATTTGCAATATACTTATTTTTAGTTCATGTTGAAATGCCTTGTCTTCATGCTGCTGTGATGAAACATCTTCCCAAATTGGGATCAATAAAGTCAATTATAACCTTATTGTATCTAGTCTAATCTAATGTAAATACATTTAATGTAATCTAATCATGAAAAGCTACTAATCTGAAAGAGACTGAGCAAAACACACGGTTGAAAAATATACTATTTCATATATTTTTCTTATGGGCTTTGCTGATGATACTTTGCCAGAAAAGTTTGGCTTCAGCCATTGAGGTCAACACCACCCTTGAGTTATTTCCAAGAGAAATGTTGTGCAGAAGCTACACTCTATTCTGCCACTTATTCACTCAGTTGATCTTGGACTCCAGCCAGTGACCCTCTGCAGTCCACTCCTCCAACATCTGGACTCTCAACATGTCCCTCTCCAAACTCCAAAACAATGTGTTATAAAACACTTCTGATCCACTATTCTCCCGCACCTGCATTTGTATTCCTGTCCTGCTGGCTGCACTATTCAATAAAATGCAGTATTATTGGCTACTATCCACTGCGTATGCTCCCCATCCAGGACGATGTTATACCATTCACTGCCAAGTGAGTGATTCTTTATTCACACTCCAATAAGTGGTAATAAGATTGGCCGGTGCTGGTGCTGCATCCAATAAGTTATAATAGGATTGGCTGTCAGGATTATGTATTTCTACTTAAATAAGTTGTGATATGATGGGGGTGCTGGTGGTTCTATATCCAATAAGATGTAATATGATTGGCTTCCAGAAGTTCTGGATTCAATAGGGTCTAATGTGATTGGCTCATATGGATTTTGTATCCAATAAGGTAAAATATGACTGTCTTCCAGTGACTTTGAGACACACTTAGCTCACCAATTACATTTACATGGACCAGAATCTGTCAGAGAGAGCTTGGCAGTGCTGTAGCGGCAGACAAAGGCGAGTCAGTGAGCTCCAGCAGGTATTTCCCAGTCTACCTCATCTTTGTGCCAGCAGCAGCAGTTTAGCAGGCTTAGCCCACATCCATCTGCAAACCCGCCAGAATCTGGTGCTGAGTTTTCTCTGCAAGACAGCCAAGTTCTGCATCTCCTGTTCTCTGTCAGAGAGTCGATTTTTGATTGTTTGTGTGAAGGTTTGCTTTCAAAAAAACAAACTACCAGGGGACATTTTTCTGGCCCAGCTGGGGGGGAAACATAAAAGGAATTTCATTTCATGCACCATACTGGCTGCAACAACTGGAAATGGATTTATTTTAATTATTGCCTCCCGTTGTGTCTCTACAGTGACTTACTGAAGAGTCTAAGAACTATTTTAGCTTAGCCGTAGCTGATAAGGAACCCACAGACCTACAAGTGGGGCAGCAACACATTTACATTGGCAGCACGCCTGTAAGCATACTCTCAATTCTCCATTCCTTTTATTGTATATCAACCAATTTAAAAAATACCACTTAATTACACTGAATGTGTACACAAAGGCCTCACACATATCCCAAATGTGACCCTGACAAATAAAACACATTAGAAAAAAGGTAAAGAACCACAGGGATACCATTAAACTTGCACAATATGAATTCAGTAAATGGTTCTGAGTGCATCAAATCAGATCATCCCTTGGGCATGCTACTATAATGTAAGCTTTGAATGTTTGAGCTCTTTATAAAGTACAATCACTGACGCTACGGGCCATATACTGTAAGCACAGCACTCCTATACAACGATCAGGGGAACTGTTGTTATTCACATTCAAGCATGAAGTCTCCTCAGTGCTGTAAACTTTGAGAGGAAGACACCAGGCATCTGAGTCCATTGTGAGCGGAGTGCAAACGGGAGGGCATGTGGGTGGATGAATAACACCAGCTGTCTCCAATTACAAACAGCATGCGTCCCCTGCTAACAGCAACTAAACAACTCACTTTTTAAAATCAAGACACTGAGGTAACTTTAAGCAATATGCCAGATTTCACATTTTGGGGGGCCGTGTTTGTTTTTGCAATGTTTCAAACTGTTGATGAGTGGGGAAAAGAAACTATGAAAGGTATGGAAGTTAACAGCTGTGTGGAGATGCAATTTGCATACTTAAATTATTCTAATTATTTCATTAGAGCCAGAGTTTTCAAATTCTGACACTGTTTGCCCCATGCTCAGACAAACACAAGACAACTGCCTCACTGTAAATGGCTTGAGAATTCTGATAAAAAAACATGAAAGATTTTTGTTTTTTTTGGCTGATTTTGACCTCTCGCAATACTGTTCTTTGTCAAACTTCTAATTGGGATAATTATGACAATCAAGTTTGGAACTTCATGCACAGTTCCCATGATTTGAGAAATGTAAAAGGGAAGAATAATGTTGCAAAAGAGTCAGAGTTAATTCTTTATGCTTTTATCAATATATTTCTTCTGTTGACCACAACATATTACTAGACTGACTGGAAAACTGGATGGGACTTTCGGAAACAGTTCTAAATTGGTTTGAATCCTACAAAAACTTTGTTTCTATAGGTAAATACACATCTGAGTTGACAAATATAACATGTGGGGTTCCTCAAGGCTCCATCTTGGGGCCTCTTCTCTTAAACATCTACATGCTACCACTGGCTCAGATAATGAAAAACTACAAAATAAGTTATCATAGCTATGCGGATGACACACAGATGTACGTAACAATTTCACCAGGAGACTATTCTCCAATTCAAACACTGAGTAAATGCATTGAACAAATCAATGACTTTGTGTCAGAACTTTCTCCAATTAAACAAAGATAAAACTGAGGTAATGGTTTTTGGAGGCAGAACGTATAAAAGTCAGCACTGAGCTTCAGCCTGCAATGTTCAAAACAACAGATAAAGCCAGAAATCTAGGTGTAGTCATGGACTCTGACCTGAGTTTCAACAGTCACATTAAAACAATTACTAAATCAGCCTACTATCACCTAAAGAACATATCTAGGATTAAAAGACTAATGTCACAGCAGGATTTGGAAAAACTTGTCCATGCTTTTATCTTCAGTAGACTGGACTACTGCAATGGTGTCTTCACAGGTCTCACTAAAACATCTATTAGAAAGCTGCAGCTAATTCAGAACGCTGCTGCTCGAGTCCTCACTAACACTAAGAAAGTGGATCACATCACTCCTGTTCTGAAGTCTTTACACTGGCTTCCTGTGTGTCAAAGAATAGATTTCAAAATATTGTTGCTGGATTATAAAGCTTTGAATGGTTTAGGCCCAAAATAAATGTCTGACCTCCTGGTAAATTATGAACCATCCATATCTCTCAGGTCTTCAGGGACTGGTCAGCTTTCTGTCCCCAGAGTCAGAACTAAACATGGTAATGCAGTGTTTAGTTATTATGCTCCAAATATCTGGAACAAACTCCCAGAACTCCTCATTGCTTTTAAATGAGTGTTTCTAGATCATCATTTTATAATATGTTTCTTAATGCTCTTATTGTCTTTCATTTTTGTAAAGCACGTTGAATTGCCTTGTGTTGAAATGTGCTATATAAATACACTTGCCTTGCCTTACATTTTGTCAAATTACTGTTTATGACAATGCACCTTTGAAAATAAAAACACCTAACAATGGATTACTAAAGAAAACTTCAAAATGTGATGAAATTAAGGAAACCTGGACAAAAGTAGTGTCTTTTTATCTATACTTTGAACAAAATGATGCCCAGAAAATGTAAGTCACACTGAATCTCAAAATGTGCATGTATAATATGTGTGTTCTGATTTTACTGCATTGTGATTCATAGAAACAAGTGTGCTTCTTTTATGCAAATTGGAGCAATCTGGTGCTAAGGGTTTTAAAGTAGCTCCATGAGCTGAGCCACTAATGCAACTGCTGACTGCGCCGATAAGCAGCCAAAATAGAAAGCCAAACTAGAAAAATTTACTTCCTGTTGCTTTCAGAACATCAGCATGCACTCTTTTTAATTTACCACTCATTTATCACTCAGTTGCTTTTTATTACACATTCATCTTATTTACACGCCAAGGGTTCTTGAAAAGTCATTTATTTTAGATTGTTGCTTTTAAATTGTCTATCGTTTTTACTTGTTCCTGTTTTATGGTGCGTGAGCTTTGCTGTGTGATTTGGGCCCCAAAACAATATTTGCACCGGGGCTAATCACAACCTTGTTACTCCACTGCAGACACATCATATTTTAAATTCATGTTTTCATTTATGTGTCGTGCTTTAAAATATTATAATACATGTTTATTAGTATAATTGGGATCACAGAATGTTTAAATGAGAGTAACAAATGGATTTGTCATACACTGCAATTGCATTTATATTTAAGTCGTGTTTAAGGAATAACACAGCGATGTGAATATCTAGGTTTTTCCTGAGTTTACATTATTTCTCTATATTTCTTTCACAATGTTTTATTTCATTCCATGTCGCTACAGCATGTGACTGTAAATGTATGTACATTTCTAATATAAGTGTGATTGCCTCCGGGAGAGGATGTGTGTGTGTGTTGTGCAGTGTCAACACAATATTTCATCAGCTCTATCTTTCATTTGTGGTCTCCATGATGAAAAAGGAAAACCAATAACAATTTGGTCACAAAAAAAAGGCTCGTATGGAACCTGGGTTTAGCTTTTTCCTGTAATGTATTAATGATCATTTTATTCATTTACCAATATAAAGAACAAAACAAGATTAAAATAATATTAGCTCAACCTAAAAATGTAGTTCTGGATTTAGGACCTATAATTTGATCAAAGACTGTTTGCTCAAATCATATATTTTGAAAATTTGATAATTTTATTGAAAAAAAAGAGTTATTGAGTGAGAGTCAGTATGGATTTAGGAAAAATCCATCTACAGCTTTAGCTTTAATGAAAATAACAGAAGAAATTACAACAGCTATGGAAAGAAAGAAATACACAATAGGTGTATTTATTGACTTAAAAAAGGCATTTGACACCATAGACCATTACCTATTAATTTCGAAATTACATAGATACGGAGTGAGAGGAGTAGTTCTAGATTGGTTAAAAAGTTATTTAGATAACAGACAACAATATGTAGAATGTGCTGGTAGTATGTGTATGGAGTAGTATGGAGTAGTAAGGTAGTATGGAGTGTATGAACATAGAATGTGGCGTCCCGCAGGGCTCGGTTTTAGGGCCTAAACTTTTTATTTTGTACATCAATGACATATGTGAAATGTCAACATTTTTGCAATTTGTGTTGTTTGCAGACGACACAAATTAATTTGGTTCAGGAGATGATTTAAACATTTTAGCAAAGTGTATTGGACATGAAATGGTCAAACGTAAAAGATGGTTTGATGAAAATAAGTTAACCCTAAATTTGAATAAAACGAAGTTTATGGTTTTTGCTAATAGAAAAAAAGATGAAAACATTTCACTGTCCATTGATGGAGTTTTTATTGAAAGGGTTTCTGAATTTCGATTCTTAGGTGTAACGCTGGATGAAAACCTGACATGGAAATCACACATAGCACATGTTAAAACGAAAGTGTCAAGGAATATTTCTCTTCTAAACAAGGCAAAGTATTTGCTAGATTACAAGGCATTGAGGATGTTGTACTGTTCACTTATTTTGCCATTTTTCATTTATTGTATAGAAGTGTGGGGCAACATGTATATGAGCAACATAACGCCATTGTCAATATTACAGAAAAGGGCAGTACGAATAATTCATAAAGCTGACTCAAGAGAACACACGGACAGACTGTTTTTTAGGTCAGGACTCTTGAAACTCAAAGACATAGCTGAGCTGCAGACATTATCAGTAATGCACAGGGCAAAAAGCAGAATGTTACCAGTATATTTACAACAGTTGTTTGTTTTTAGATCAGACACGGAAGACCACAGAAGGAAATTATATTTTAAGCATCCATATGCAAGGACTACTCTTAAACAAATGTGTATTTCGGTGGTTGGTGTACAATTGTGGAATTCTCAACACAAGGATCTAAAGAATTGTATATGTATTTTTCAGTTAAAGAAGTTGTATAAATTAAGAAAGATGGGACTATATGAAGCAGAATGTGAATAAGTCTATGTAGTCTGGTCCTTCATGTTTTTGATGTCTTTGATGTGATGTCTCTTCTGTATTTGCGAGTCCCATTGTTATTGTTATTATTATCATCATGCGTCGCTTTCCACCTTCTTCTCCAGTAGGACTCAGATGAGGGTGTTGCACTTGTCTTTTCCTTATACATGTGATGTTTTGGTGTTGTTTTGTTTCTTTCCGTTAACCGTCAAGTGGGAAATAAGTATTTTTTTCTGTGTTTCTCTTAGTATCCTAAGATACTGTTATGTTTGGCTGTGAAAAAAAAAAAATATATATATATTATTATGAAGGGCAGACCATCTATTTGTATGTATTTAGTTTTTTTTAGAAAGGGGCAGGTCACATAAGATTATATTCTTCTCCCTGCTCCTTTTCGCTCAATGGTGTTTTGGTAGAGTCATGTTTTGTGGCAATTATTGTATATTTGGTTTTGCGTACCATGAGCGGGACAAATAAAAATGAAATATATAACTTCACATGAGTTGCCACGTCTGAACATTTTCACCCGTCTCCTGTGGTTTTCATTTTGCCTCTAACCAGGATATACCTTGAGAATACTTGTCACATACTTTAAATTGCTTCTTCTTAGTGTTTGGGTCAGAGGGAAAGCTTGTTGATATGAAGGCAGTGATAAGCAGATGGCTGGGGAGGTTCTTGTCAAGGCGATGTAGCAAAGCAGCTTTTGAAAAGCCTGTTTCAAGAACGGACACATTTTTCAGAAAAGTTGAAGTATTGTTGACCTTTCACTGCTCCATAAAGCTTTATCTGAAATACTTGGTGTTTCTGGTAGGGTAACAGGCTTAATCAAATCTTACATGGACTTATGACATGTTTACTCACCAAGCATGATGAGGGTAGTTGTCCCTTGTTCGTTTCCAGAAGGGTAGGTGGCGTACTCGCAGGTATATCGACCGGTGTCGGACATTTTAAGGTTAGAAATCCTAATGGACGGGTTCTCCAGGGTGTTGTGGAGGAAGACAACCCGGTCCTTGAAGGAAGGGTTGGGGAAACTCTGTCCGTAGATAGGGTGGTACACAGCAATGTTGTCCCTCTGACCATCAATGGGTTCCCAAATCCAAGACACCTGTCGGAAAACAAAAGTTTGAGGTTTTTGTTTGTCCAATCTTTTTCTTTAAAGTCCTATATCTCTATTAAGGACTCAGGTGTGTCTAGCTTTCATTTTAAAGTCAGACTAATAAGATGAAAAAACATAAGGAGCTTTTCCAGAATGATCATCTATGATTGAATAATGTTGCCATAAATTCAATGAACTTTGCCGTGTAACCATAGATATACGGACAACTTTCATTGGGTTCTTTGATAGTTATGAAAACTTGTAGGCATGTTTTGGAGTGTCTTTTTTCTATGATTTCTAAGTCGATTTGTTGGTGTTTTAATTGCAGTCATGTCATACGTGATGATATGCTTGGTAGTAGTGTTTCCATTATGACTCTAAGGGTGTGATTTTTAGCATTGCAGCAATCATGGGCTAAGGGCTTCAAAGTACCGTAATTGCTTCCATGAGATGCGTGTCACCGCCACTGAAGGCGAGTGTTGATCATGGTGGTGAGAGGGAAAAATCCTCAGTCAAAGTACATTAGGTAGCTGTTGTTTGAGAAACCCCAGAATACCTTTAATAGGTAGGCTGTATAACTGCTAATTAAATGTTGAGCTGTATATTAATCACCAATAGTGATCACAGTTAGAATAGGCACATTCACACTGCGGTACTTTTCCCACAAAGGTTCATGCGAACTTAGTTCATGAGAACTCTTTTATCGCGTTCACACCAAAAAGAGCCGGTACTAAAATTAGTTCATGTGAACCTTTTTACCCCCTCGAAAGTCCCTGCTAGAGAGCAGGGACTTTCGAGCGGCTCTTTTGTGAGAAAAGAGCTATATTTCTGATTGGCTGGGCGGATTGCAAACCACGCCCCGTAAAACTTCCAAAAAGTTTTGTGAAGCCGCCATTTTATTATCCTCGCATTAGCATTATTAGCATTAGCATTAGCCCAGCGCAGAAACGCAGAGAGACTAACTTATGGCAACACAAAATAAAACATGGGAGCGGTGGAGATGAGGAGGTGTCGGCGTTCTGGCGATTTACTCGCAAGGCTTCAGTAGAAGCTGCTGGGACTCCCAGCAGCTTCTACTGAAGCCAGTCCCCAACTCCGGGGACTTCCTATTTGCCTAATCCACCCCCAGGGACTTTTTCCGGTGTGAACGCGATCTGTACTTAGTTCATGAGAACTAAAGAGTTCGCATGAACTAAGTTCGCATGAACCTTTGTGGGAAAAGTACTGCGGTGTGAATGCGCCTAATGGGAAAGAATGCCCCTTCAGGCTTTATGTTTGTGTTCTTGTGTGGTAATCCCTGCCACCAGTCGGTCAAAGGGTGATAGCTGGCTTGTGTTGTAAAGAGCTTTGGGTGGTTGCTAACACTAGAGCTAAAACAGCACTTGCAGTGTTTTTTGTTGGGTCTATCCATACATTAAAGGTGGGGTAGGTAAGTTTGAGAAACCGGCTCAAGATACACTTGTTGTTATATTCCATGGAATGCTCTTAACATCCCGATAGCAATTAATATCTTAAGAGCTTTGGACAAAAAATCCATTAAAAAATGTCATCTGTGGAAGCCGTAGTACTGTAAAAAGCACGACCAATCATTTTAGCCGGCCCGGCTAAAATAACTGGATGGCCTACCTGCCTGTCAGCCTACCATCTGTGCACAAACTTATCTCTTTTGTTCCGGTTGTGTATTTTCAAATTCTAGCACACTCGAGCTGGTTTCTCCAAAATTACCTACCCCACCTTTAAAGCGGGAACACATCATATACGAAATATTCTATGTTTTTGATTTGGCATTGATAGCCTACAGTTTTTTTCAGGCTTATTAAAAATGTAGAAATGTACAGAGATACGCTTAGTTGATATATTAAGTGACGTCATAGGGTTAGGGTTAGGGTTGGCACAATACTATTTGACTTTAGCTTAATTATAACTTGAAGTATAGTAAACTGTATGTTGTATACACTAGGTACTGTACTTATTCATATATCCATTTATAATATAAATGCATATGGCAATCCGATAGTAATCTATATGAGAAATTAAGACATGTGTATTACACATACTGTAATCATATGCGAGAACCATCATTTCTGACATGTCCGAGTTGTTGAAATCTGCACAGTTCTACCTTCTTCAAACCTGAAATAATTCCACTCTTAAAGTAGAAGCAAAATGTCAAACTCAATTAAAGCTGCCAGTGTAAGGAGCCCACAATCTATTGTTAGATTTAATTAAAGGTTTCTTAGACTTGCTAACACACACTCAGTGATCCTGTAGCCATTTCATCATACTTCTTATGGTTTCTGATATGTGAGAGGTATTGATATCTGTAATGGCTGTATGAGACTCTACCATAAGGGAGAACACTGTGATGTTATACAAATTGATTTTCCTTTCTCTCCAGTTTTCAAAGTGACAGTGTTAAATACAAAGCACTGACTAGAGTGGTAGAGCAGGAAAGTGATGGAATAAAGTTAATTAATACACATTTAGCAAATCTATCTATTAGTAGTATCACATCTGGAGGAGCAGGGGAGAGAAAGCAGTGGGTTGATGGTTTGTGGAGAGGAAGACTGGTTGTAACCTGTCTCTCAGAGCAGATTGGTGGGTGAGCATACTTGTTAGATGTTGATTTTAGGCAAAATATCACAAAATGAGATCTGCAATTTCCATAATTGTCCATGTGAACAAATAGCACATTGATTGCATCCACAACTCAGAGCAGTAGGGATCACACAAGCATAAAATAGATCTATATTTTATTTTGCTATGAAAACTGTACTTATTTAAGTATCCTTGCAAAAACTAAATTTTACAGGAATAGACTTGAACATATCATAATAATATTCTGATTTCCCTTTGACCGATATTAACAGAGCTTGAACGCATTATAGTGCAACTCAGTGGCGAACCGTGTCTATCACAACTGGACCTTCTGTAGACACACACACCCCCACCACCGCTGCCGCGGCATTATAATGTCCATCTTTTCACTGAATTGTCGTCTTGAAAAGGATACTCACAACAATTCCGCAACAACTTAATCTTCACCTGTTACACTTGTCATTTCAACGTTAAAAACAATAAAACGGCATGAATTGCTTCGTCGCATCTAGATCCTCTGTCTCGAGCCAGTTAACTAGCGGGCCTTCTAGAGTACCCTGGAACCGAAGGGAACTCTGAAAGAATACGCCCATTGGCTACAAATCAATATATGATTGGATGATCAAACTGTCAGTCCAAACGTACGCTCTCATTCAGTGCAACGGCCAGGGCATTCGATCAAGGATGTAGAATATCTTGGTTGAAGGATATTCTACCCAGAGACTCAGAACAAGATCTGATTGGTTGCTTTCTTTTCTAACACAAAACCACTGAAATGCGTAGTGCATGGTCCGAGAAGGACAAACAAATCAACGTAACACTGTAATATTACAGATCAACAACACAGATACCATTCTCATTTATTCATTTTATATACATTTTATTTATATAATTAAATCGATTTTTTGTTTGTTTTATCTGAGTGTTCCAGGGTATTCTCTGAATACCTTGAAGGCCCTGACGGTTCGCCACTGATGCAACTCTACCTTGCTCCATCGATCACTTGGTCGCTAGTGTTGCTTGGACCGCTAACGGCTAACTTTAACTAGCTCTCCCCTCTGATTGCAAATCAGATTGTGGTTCACAATGTAGCAATTATCAGGGAAAATATAGTGTTGGTCCCCTGGAAGCATTAATGGTGAGTTTACTGCCTCCCAAACATATTTTCAATAAAAAAGGGCTGTCACGGGAACCACTTCTTGGTACTCAAGTATTGGTTCTTGTGACAGCCCTAGTCAAGACAAAAGGTTTGTCATATAATCAACAGCACCATTGCTGGCTGCATTGGACTTTCGCACGTTTTTGCGAAGGTGAGTATGTATGCGGGGTAGGGGATGTAAGAGAACATTTCTCTAAGGACATTTTATTTATATATATATATATATATATATAATCGGCATCCATCTACCATCTACCATCTACCACTATGCAAATATGAGGGAGTTGTACTCTTAAATTAACAGGTGGTGGTAATCTTTTGTTTTATAAATCTCTTCTGTGTTACTTTTTTATACAGATGACTGGAAACGCACTTAATAACTTATTTTAACTTATATTATACGTGGCTAAAATACACACATATTCCTTTAAAAAGCAATCTAACATAGACATTCTGAGTTCCAGAGTTTCCATAGCCATTTAAAAACCCACATTTGTCTTCCGTCTTACCTGTGTGAGTTTGGTCCGGCCTCCTCCATCGATGAACTCGCAGCGGAGATCAACAGACTCTGTGGGGTACGCCTCCACCTCCTCCTCTACACGCACTTTCTGAGATACGATCCCTGAAGGAAGAGGAAGAAGGAGGAGACAAAGAGGAAGATTATGATTCATCCACTAAACCAATATTGTGTGAATAATTGAACATGTTTGTTTGTATTGGAAAGGAAAGAGGAACTTGAACTAACAAAGGATAAGATGGAAAAGATCAAGAAAGAGAAAAAGCAATCGGGGAACAATCTGGAAGGCAGCAGCAGCTCAGCCTGTCGAGCCTTTGGTTGGGAACCGGAAGGTCGTCGGTTCAAGTCCCCGGACACACTAAGTAAGGGGCAAGGTCTTGTATTTTGAGAGCCTCCTGGGACTGCCAAGGGGGACTTAGGTAATGTACCAGACCCCCCAGATTGATCCCCAGGTGTTGTATTCAGTATATAGTAACTGCCCAGTTCTCTTTATACTAGGATGGGCTAAAGTAAAAAAAAAAGTCCATTTGAATCCTCCAATTCTAATCTATCCATTTGTATTATTTTGGTGCTTTAATTTAATTACATTTCTATTATGTTGGAAGGAAGGATACATTAATGTGTTCACGATGATATTAAACAAGGTTATAAAGAAGTGTGACCGGAATGAGGGGGAATTAAGAAAGAAACAAAGAGATAACAGAAAGTTCTTTCAACAGACAGAAAAAGCATATGAATCATGAGCCCTTGATAAGAGCCCCAGGCATAGACTTAGCCGGCGTGTTTCAGGAAGACCTCCTCATTACAAAAAAAGCTTGTCTACCAGGAGGCATCGCTGGGGGCGAGCCTTTAGGAACCCCCCACGACTCCAGTACTGCTTATTTAATTCGATCGAGATTCAGTGGAAGGCACCTGTAAGTCTTGGCTTGAGAACAGGTTGAACAGAAACAAGTTGGGGGGGCTGTACAGATGAAAGGAGGACGGGCAGAGGCGAGCACCGTGTTTACCCCGAGCAGAACCTGCTGACCTGAGGGCTGTTTCAGTATTCTGCAGGTTCATTGGACGAGTGGAATGATTTCTTAGCATTCGTTTCTAACCCTGTGATCAACACACTGTGTGAGGCTTTGAACTGCCAAGGCCAAACTCATGTATTGAAAGACTTCTTTTGAACTTATTCTTAGTGCAATTCATATATATAAGTAAACAACTATGCAGCTGTGATGCCCTTTTTTCCGTTCTTTTTCCCCCCCAAACAAGAATCAATGATGGCCCAGATCCCGCCTGTCAGGTCTCTGCTCTGTTCAAACACACCCAGGAGAGCACGGCTTGCACTGACTCTCAGACAGATTTGACAAATAAAACTTGTGTAGCAGAAAATGCATTTGAGGCTTTCAACAAGTAGAGGAGTTTGCAGGAAAGCATCAGAAAAATCCTGATCAGGACACAAAAGGAAGCCGGTACTTTAAAGTGGACCTTAGACTTGTTTTCTGTGTTTATTAAAACGATTTAGGCAGTTTAGAGAATTTGTATTAATAGTTTTGTTTTGACTAACGCAGCATGCACCTCTCAACCGGGGAGATGAATTACAGCAGTTGTACCATGTTAAAACTGTGTATTTTATGTATATGTATTATAAAGACAATAAATAACACTTGCTGTAGTGCATTTCTTGAAATGAATGCACTTTAATGAACTTGTATTCCTTCTCATAAGATGCTGAAAGAAAGAAATTGAATGAAAGAGAATAAAAACAAGAGGAAGGATCAGAGAGAGCAAGTTGTAATCCTTTGTTTATGCAAGTCCAGCAGCTCAATGTGTTTGGCAGATTGCATATACAATCAAGGGACATTTTTATTTCATTTCCTTTTGATACGATGAGCTTCGTCATTAAGCCTCTTTATGCCCACTCCCTCCCATCACTATGCTCCCCTATCCTCCCTCGCTCGCCCTGCTCCTTTAGCTGCTCCCTGCCTGGCGCCCATGCAGTGATCCGGACCCCTGCCACGAACCCCCTGCCAGTCAAATCCCAGCAAGGTCTTCTCTCCCCCGCCTCCCCTCTGCCCGCTCAGCCAGCCTCTGTGCCTGTAAAGATACAATTCTTGTGTGGAGCGGGCCTCTCGCTTCTCTTCACAAGAAACGTGGATAAGCGCTCGCTAACCGCTAGCCAGACCCGGGTGGTTGCAGTGAAAAAGCCTCTTAGTGAACAGTGTGAGGGATTGGTTAGGACAATTTGCTACATGCCACAGCAGAGAGGTGAATGGGCTGGCTGGGGTTTACCCCGCGAATCAGCTGTAAAACACATATTAACAAATAATTGGAAGTGTGTGTGTATGCCGGAGGGGGTGAGGAGTTGTTTTGGAATTGCAGCATGCATGCATCCACGTTTCCGCCCAAGTGTGCAGGAATGTGTGTGTGTGATTACTGTATGTCAGAGAGTGTGTGTTTGCATAAATCACACAATCTTGTTTTAATGTGACTGCATACAACACTGATAGTCATTGAACCACAGTCTCTACCCTGAGGGAGACAATGGGCTGTCAAGCTAGTTATCTCTTCCCAGTGTAGGCACACAGAGACATGCACACACATGCAAAACGCAGGCAGATCACAGGCTGTCAGACGAGTTTATCCACGGCGTGAATCAACAGGAATAGCAGCGACGAACCAACAGTTCATCTCCGTCTTCCATTTCTGTCACGTTGTTCTTTTCCCTCCATATTTATTGTCTCATGCACAAACACACACTCTCATTTCCTCCAATTAAAAACGACAATGCATGTCTCCTACTATTTAGGAGGAAGCCGAAATGCAAAAATCCACACCATATTGGGGAAACCACAAATAACATAAAGCTTTGCAGAACTCATGGCAGTCAATATAATTAATGATGTGGTGCAAAGACACAGGAGAGGAAGAGGAAGAGGACTCGCAGACGTTCCCATTGGTTGGGTTTTATTTATAAATCTCTGCTTGGGTTGGTTCCCTCCTACATTTGCACATATATGTGTCAAAGAGAAAGTCTATATGGCCTGCACTCCCAAGATGTTATTCAGATGCTGCTTCCTACAGTGAGAACACAACTGGGTAAAACAGCTTTTAAATATGCTGCCCCCCCCACAGCTTGGAAAAATGTAGATGTAAATGTAGAAGGAGCTGAAACTCTCAGATGTAATCACTATGAGGGAATTCAGGTCCATCTTAAAGGTCGGAGAACACGACACCATTGGTAGATGTGAGTGTTCGTATATCCTAAAATCGTTTTAAATGTTGCCAGTTTTGAATGATTTTTAATTGTTTGTTTTACTTTGCATATTGACAGGCTAATGTGCCATTTTATTTGTGTTTTACAGCTGTATTTGTCTACCTGTCATGTCTGTGTTTTATCTGTTGTAACTTCGTACATGCTGCCATGCAGGTCGCTCTTGAAAAGAGATGTTATTCTCAATGAGTCTTTTACCTGGTTAAATAAAGGATATATATAGGAGATGATGGAGAGGTGGTTAAAGACTAAAAAGTGAAATACTGAAAAAGTCAGGAAGAATCTGAAAGGAGAGGAACATGAAGAGGAATTCACGAGGAAGCAGAATGCAGCAGTGATACAAGAGCAACACGAAGAAAAGTCAGGAAGAAAATAAAGCAGAGAGACTGGAGGAAGAAATGAAGAGGGATGACTAAAAGACAGGGAGTGGAGAAGAATGATAGCAACTCCAGAGTAGAGATGTGAGATATGAGCAGACAAAAAGTAAAAAACAGTGAAAGAGTGAAAGGGAATGTAGGAAAGAGCTTGAGATCGCATCAAAAATGATTCATTTCCTCTGAGTCTGGATTTAAAAAGCCCCATGGAGGGCGAGCTGAGAGCGGACGAGATGAAGGCAGAGGAAGAACAAAGTTTCTCTTCTCACTCTTTACACAGGCCTAGAAGAACAACTTGCTCGCAAAATAAGTTGCAACTGGTGGACGTTTTGCTGTTCTTTTGGTTTTTGGGGTCAAGATTCTGAGCTTTGTTGCAGTTAAACGTTATATTCAATAAGATGAGTTTAAAACGTATCCATACAAACAAAAGAACATGGTACTACTGTAAAGGCTTGAGAACATTGTCTGGAATCTATAATTCACTTAAACTTCAAGGAGCAGGACTTAAACAGCTAAGTTAGAAGCCAAAACACTCGAGGCAACTTTTGGGAAAACATTTAACTTTACAGATAAATAGTGGTTTTTAAAGGGGCACTACACAATTATTTCAGTTGGATGTACTTCATTGTTTACAAGTCACCCGTTCGCATTAATCCATCTTGAAGTCTTCTAAGTTTTCCAGCTAATCAATTTGCTTTACGAAAATGTAATTTCTTTGTGAAAATAAAAGATAGATACTATTGAGTGAAAGATAATATTAAGAAATGTACAATGGAGTTTGACGCACACCTGAGTACAAGATATCTCCGCTTCTTCAAACCAACAATTCTTATTTCTTACGTTCCACAACTAATTGAAGTGCAACTCCAAATTGTTGTAAGGCTCATAGTTTTAAACAATGTCTAAAGATGTTTTAAAAGCTAGTTGATGGTTTGAAAGATTGTTTTCTTCCGACACACCATAAAAATGATATTTCCTTTTGCAAGAGAAGAACGCTTTTCACTGAATGTTTCAGGCAACTCAGGAAAAAAGTTGTAATAGACCTCTTCAAAGATCAATAAGAAACAAGGCTGAATAGAGCTGCTTTCAGATCAGGCAAATACTAAATAAAATAAATCCTGAACCATAGATCAATGACGAGACAAATTCTATTTTCTGCCTCTTGATCAACGGTCAAAACAAGCTATGAGATTTATTATCCTGACTAAACTCAGATCCTGATTGTTACAGTAGTAGAACTTGAAAGCGGTGACTTCACATTAAACACTTGAATGTGCTTCCATCGTGTCCTCGCAGTGATTCATGCGTATGTTTTCCTGCTATCAAGGAGATTGGTGTCAATGCACCACTATGATCATCTCAGTCTTCTCCATTATTTCCTCACAACCCGAACGACCCCACAATGTGCGACTTATCCTCAGTAGGAGTCACCGATGATGGGAGCATCGGCTGAACGTAAATTGGAAAGCGAAAGAGAAGAGGCGACAAATGAACGGCCACACTCCGCTTCCCCCCCGATGCACCGGAGACATGAATCACAGTTAATTGACATTTAGAGGCTTGTGGCATTTGCCTGTTTATGTGGTGCTTCCCCGTGTAGACAGTCACGCAGCGGAAAGCTTGAAGAATATGCTGATGGGGGTGCACGCACATTATCATCCAAATCACATACTTATAGAGGGGCGGTGAACCACAGCTGTTTTGGGCGCTTTTGTCAGCCTGTCATAATGTCAGTGATGTCAGCTTTTATCTGGGTGATTGGCAAGAGCTTTCAGACACTTAATTGGAGCGAGTTAACACGTGTGAAAGCTAAAGGTGTTGCAAAGAGAACTATGTTTACACAACAGTAGGCTATGTCACCGCTAGTTGTATTCTCTTTGTGAACAAATGAGACAAAACCCAGATTACAGGCAGAAAGGTAACCATTAAAAGACACATCTATTTATTAATCAGAATACACTTATTCCCTGGGGGAAATTAGGTATTGTGATAGTTGCACCATATTTAAATTAAATACATAAACACAAGTTAAAGTAAAAACTTGAAATAAAAGTCATTATAGCCATAGGGGCACAGCGTCTGAGGCAATGCAAAAAGTGGCAACTCAACAGCGAAAGAAAACTGACAAAATCTCTCTCTACAAGAAAGTTGAAAGAGGATACGGCTTAATAAGTGACAATTGTAAGTTATTAACAAAAACTAATTTGTGAAATAAGAAAGCTACAAGTTGAAAACAGTAGAAATCTACAACTGGCTGTGTGCACGGCAAGCCCATGCGCACTAGAATCATCACTCTGTTACCCCTGCAGGAAGACGAGGGGTTAACTGTGTCATCACACCACTTCATCAATTCTCTGTCCTCCAGCATTTGTCACTCAGGTATAAAGGCAGGTCGAGGTGAGATGTACCAGCTTTTGTCGAGAGACAGCTGTCGAGAGCAGCAGAGCATAAATTAAGCTTAAGGCCACTCGTATAACTGTAGCTAACAAGGGATGGAAAAGGATTTAAGAATCATGCAGAGAAGGTTTTAACCACAGTTACTTAGCACTGTGTAGCCTTGTTGTTATTTCATGATTTCAGTATGAAAGCAGCTGCATTTTCTGTCACAAAGTAAGAGGAACAGGATGGATGAGAGGAACAATATCAGTCCACATAAATATGTGAGACACCAGAGATGACTGTTGGAAAACAACAGTCATGATGAATGCAGGTAGCGTCACCATGTTGTCTTCTATCGTTTGTTTCTTCTTTTACAGTTTGTGTGGACTGTCAGACCGACTTCTTAGGGTCATCCATCATGTTATAAATTCGTTTTTAGTCACTTGTGGGAAGCAGAAACAAGGTTTGAAAACCATGCTGTCACATCGTCTCACTAAAGTGAAGACTATTTATGCATGGAGAAGATATATGGAGCAACCGGGGCTGGAAGGATACTTTCAGTGTTATGTGTGTGTGTTTCTGTACAGCTACCCTTGTGAGGACCACTGTTTAGAGAGTGAAGACATTTGGCCTCCATTCATGTCTGGTTTTAGGGAAGGTTGGGATTTCAAAATGTCTTCCGTTCCAATGACTGGTAACAAAAATGTAACCAGTAACGTAATCTAAGTAAGACAATATATGTTTTCTTAGGTTGCTTTTGGCTTACCTTAATGACAAATCCAATACCAAAATTAACAAAAGAAAATAAACCTCAATAAGATGTATTTTACTTAACTGTAACACAACAATGTAACCTTTGCAAAAAAGAAACCAAGATGTTTCATATAAAAAAATGCTCATATAAAGTTGTATAGCTATAGTAGCTATACAACTATAGCTATAGTTGTATAGTGTAAACATGTTGTTTAAGCTTAATACAATAATTAAAGGCCCAATGTAAATCAAAAACCCCAAAACTAGTAATCCCAATAATGTTTTGATATGTACTAGTAATGTGATTATGTCATTAATGTTATTTTGTATGTAACTGTATAGGGAATACAGCTATTTCCTGATTACATCACCTGTAATCCGTTACTTCCTAAGCCTGGGAGCAACATTCATATTTATTTGGAGATGTGAGTCCAAAGTGTACCCGCCCTTGAATTCCCAGGGATGATATCTGTCTCTTCCATAGTATTCACCAGCCAGCAGCTAACTGTGTCTGTCTGATAGCGCTAAATCAGTTTTGAGAGCTGTTCTACTTTTATTACCAAAAAACAATGAGTTGAAAGATGAAGTAAAAAGAAGGGCCAGGTACATTTTGTCAGTAGGTTCTCAATATCAAGCAGCGTCTTCCACACAAGTAGTAACGCGATCCATTGTTGATATGACAATATTGATTTGTATCTGCTTCAACTCTGTATGTTCTTCAAAGAAAATGTGTCAAGGCTTTCATCACATTCTTCTTCATGTTTGATAGTTTAAAAAGCATATTGATCATGTTCACTGTACATATCACACACACACACACAGAGATTAGGAAAATCTATGAAAATCTATGAAAATCTGATGCACATGACATTTACACATGATGGAAAAACAGATGTGAGTCTTCCAGTGGGTCACAGAAGAGAAGGGTAAAGCTGGCGCTGATTGACGGTTTCATCCACCACACACCGGGGAGCTTAGGTAGCGCTAATTGACAGCCCATAATCATGGCATTTTGCGTTGGCTTTAAAGTAAAAGGACACTGATCAGCGATGTGGTGGAAGAACAGGAAATAAGAGATCAATTGTCACAAAGACGGCTGTGGTTTCACACAAACACAGTTACCGTTAGCTGTCATCTGTGTGTGTGAGAGGATTTGTTACCGCAGAGATGCTAATACAGCTGAAATTCCAAAATGAGATATTGAAAAATCCTAGGTGGTTAATGGAAAGCAGAACATTGCATTATGTCTTCAAATAAGGGAGCTCATCAATGTTCATATGTTACAGCACGGAATTAAAGCTAATGCTATTGTAGATGAAGGATTGTAGATGATCTCTTATTTGTGTCTGCTTTTGAATGAGATTTTAAATGACTGGATATAAATGTGCTTTTATGTGAGACCAGAGCTGGTATTGGTGTTTGTTCTGTACTGAAAACATTCAAATGAATTATTAGAAATGGGTAATCGTAATTTTAAAACATTATCAACATCCAGTGAAGGCAATTAACCTTAACTTATTACCTATATAGTATATAGCTTGGGTAGCATCTATTGAAAAGTGTAGAGATTGGAACATCCATTTGTAAGAAATATTGAGCTAAAAAAAGCCCCACAATAAGTGTGATAAAGAACAACCAACCCCAATACAATATATTTCTTTGTATTTAGAAAAAAAAACTAAAAGTTTTCACTCCTCATTACTGGAGGAATTATTGTCTCGCCACACTTCAGTGACCTGAATCAACTCTAATTGGCACATTCTGATTCTGATTAGATATACTGTAGCTCTTAAAGAATATGTGATGAAAGTGCATGGTGCCACTCTGAGAAATGTAAGTGGGGGAATTGGAAAAGTTTGTCACAGCTGGAAGCACACTCAACAATCTCTGCAAAAAGTTCAAGTGTAGCTTTGTTGATAAATGATCTGTGTGATTAGCTCCTTGATGTGATTTAAAAACTGCATTCTCTCCACCTTTTATGAATGGTAAGAGATTTTAGAAATGATGATTCAGATTGCTAGGCACGTCCGGACGGATAAAGCAGGTCGCTGAAATGTATTCCTGAACACAAAAGAGACATTTTGACTTTCTTTACGTTGTAAGAAACAAATATTGGGACAAAAACTTAAAGACACAATTTGACTTATAACTTGCTAGAAATGCCTCCATTGTAGTCCTTTGTTTACTTCTGTAACATAATGACATCATGTGGGCTTCTTTTGGCTAGCGCTACAACACATTGTACGTGATAGGCTAAGAGGCGGGACATCTCCTAGCGGTTGACCAATCACAACAGAGCCAGCCTGACAATCATTCAGAGCAGACTGGGCTCTGGTTTCAGACAGAGGGTGAAAAGAGGTGCAGCAGCACAGGCAGTATGAGAAAAATAAAGACTTTTTGTACATTAAAGCATGGAGACATGTCCCAGTAGAGACACACAATACAAATATGAACCTGAAAATGAGCACATCATGTCCTCTTTAAATTCTTAAAGGGGACCTATCATGCAAAATGCACTTTTGTACGTCTTTTATACATGAATATGTGTCCCCGGTGTGTCAGGGAACTCACCAAGTGTCAGAAAACACAACCCTCTCTCTTTTCCTCCATACCCAAATCTCTAAAAACGGGGCTGCAACTGATCTGATACAGACTGATACAGATTTGAAATTGTTCTGACGTCAGAAACGGGGTGCTCCGCCTATATGGGCAACTCTCCACCAATCAGGGGAATGAGAGGTTGCGTGGCATGGTAACAGCATGGTAACTTGACGCTCGTGCCTCGCCCCCCTCCTTTGCAGGGGGTGTGGTCAGCTGCAGCTCATTCGCCACAGAATCAGCCCTTGTGAAGAAAGGGCTGGAATAGAGCAAATAGAGCAAAATTAGGCATGGCTAAAATGCATGATATGTTTGGTATTTTGAAAAAAAAACTTCACAGACATGTTTTATATAGGTATGGCCCTATAATATATTATTTAAATATAGCATGATAGGTCCACTTTAAATTAAGTCACAATGTTCCTTATTTAAAGTAATTCTCCCTTAATTTATTTAACTTCCTTTGCAGGACAAAACACAGCAAGGATCATTCAAATATACAAATAATTGAATAGAAGTTAGTTTAAGGAAAGCAGTTTTACTTTATGAGTAATTATGAGTAATGGTGGAAAGTTTTAATTATTTGTTGGCACAGTCTATGTTCAGATAAGTGTGAGATTTGATAGACTGTTCTACAAAGGAAAAAATAAATACAATGATCAAGTTTGGAATGACATAAATAGGCAGCTGACAGCTCAGATAATTGGCATATTTAAAACTGTTGGTGGCTTTTTCAGTGTAACAATGTTGTCGGCTGACAACCCGTTAACTCTAGTATGGTAATTTAATGTTGGTTTATTTTTTTACTGGAATTGAATTGGGCTGCATAATTCTCTGCGGGCTGACAAAATGATATTACCTGTGGGCTTTTGAAACATTTTCAAAATCCTTCTGCATTATTTTCAATATCTCACAAAAAGGTACCCTGCTATTCATTCCTGAAAAGTTAGCATTTTGCATGATTGGAGCATTAATACAATTGCAGTCCATACAGATGGTGTGTGTGTTGTTAGAGAAAGATTACTTACAATGAGAATCAAAGCTAACCCACCAGTAATTGCTATTTGTGAGTAAACAACTTATACTGAATAAAACCAACTGTAATCAAGCTTTTATTGTCCTTGTACTAATACATTAGCACGGATTTCTTATTTACACTAGCTCCTTCCCTCCTACAAGAGGCTGAAAAGGTTCATGATAAGCAGTAATTGTAGGGCTTTTGGTGAAGAAAGCTTTAAACTCCCACTTGTTTGGGAATTTCATTGGGTCTTTCTCTGATAAAATAGGATTATCTGAAAGCGTAAAGAGCAAAACTATCATCTCAGTACAACATATAAATTATACTGTACATTATATGTATGTCTATTGGCTGAGCTTTTCCCTAAATATGTGAAATATTTTGCACTTATTCATGTTTGTGAAAACCTACCTGGTATACACCTGTTTTATTTTATTCTAATATGGCAGCCGTTTAAACTACCGTTTTATTCGTGTCAAAGTACACAAATAACTTTTTTTTTACAAGGAAAATGCATTTCCAAAGGTAGCAACTTTAAAAATAGCCTATTGGACATTGGGTTTTATGCAATAACCACTTTAACAAACAGATTTGTTAATAAATACCACAACAGAGTGATTTTAAAGAATGTTTTACTTGATAAAAACTCAAGTCAGAAGATGACATATAAGATTTGTATTCATGGGGAAAATGTGTGCAGTTTAGAGAGTTTGGTCCATCTGAATACTTTATGTGTCAAGTTTAGAATAATGGTACTACAATCTTCTTGTGTGATTATCTCATACTTGTCACTTAACCTGCAATATTTATAATATCTCCAATTTTTTTAACTTTTGAGTAATTTTAAAGGCATACCTAAAATGATGTATTATTGTACAGAAGCTGACAGCATAGAGGCTGGACGACTGAGCCTTGACTGAAGGGGCCTTTCTCACAGAGCAGGATTACAGTGTACTGAAAGTTTGGCGAGTAAAATCCGGAACCCCTTTCAAAGCTGGAACATGGTCTCATGTAGAGAGGAGCTGTTCTGGCTGTTGCACGGTGTCCACACAACTTTGTAATCCTGCTTTGTGAGAAAGGCCCCCTTGACGGGCTGGAAATGTCTGGGAAAAGTGAACAAGAGATTCCTTCAACACATACTGCAGGGGTGCAAGGTATCCAACCATAAAGCTGCTCTGGGCATTACTCTGGTGATTGTTCCCAGGTGTTGAGCAAATGGGCAACACATTCTCACACCAATCTCTTCAAAACCAGCAGCTCCATCAGTGGCTCTATGCTTCAAACTATTCAGTTCAAGGTACATCTCTAGCATCAGTTTTGCAGGGTGACGACGAGTTCTGCTCGTAATGTAGTAGTTTCAAAATAAACGTACGTCTATAAAGCAAGTTTAGGTTGAAGCAACAAAACTACTTGATTATGGTTAGGAAACGATCGTTTTTGATGTCAGGTGACCGACTTGACTACTAACTGCCATGAATGTTCACCTTGGACAAAGTCCTTTGTTTGTTTGAACAATCTCCCGCCCAGTAAAATAGAGCTTATCACGCTTCATATAGTACTCCAGTACCTCTCTGCGTCTACAAATGGCATTGGTGTGTTGACATTATTTATAAGCGCAGTGCGTCAAAAACTAATCCTAAAGGGTGCCTCTGTGCGTCAGTTTCAGAAACCGATGGTGAATGACCAAACTTCCGTATTTGACGTATTTTCTGAAGTGAGAATGGGTTTGTGTATTCATAAAGATGCAGAATGCTAATAAAAATAAGTTTAAAGACCAGACAGAGCTTCCCTGGGTGAACCAAAGTTAAAGACAAAAGTTCAGCGCGGTGTGTTTTCCATCAGAATGAGCCAAGGGTGTATCATCGACAAACTAAAGCCTTCCCACTGCGGGCTTCATTTACACATTAAATAACAAGAGCAACAGCAGAGACGGTGAGGTAAAGAATACCAGGTTCATTATCTGAGGTCTATGCTTTCAAAGGCCCACCTTTACAACTTACACTCTTACGCATCTGAGCTTCTCTTGTACAGCATACAAGCTAAAATAAATACATGGACTTCTCAAAGACAGTGCCACTCAATGTCAACAAGATGTGAAAAAAAGCATATTCAGGTGAAAACGAATGGAGCAATTGTACAGAAAGTTCACTGTAAGAAGATCAACGGTGCTCTTTTACAGCGGAGGACAAAAGAAGATGGGAGAAAGTGAAGCGAGGCAATGTCCATATGTTGAGCTGCATTAAATGATACTTCTCTGACTTATCTTTACAAGACAAAAGATCTGCAGCGCCGTGTGAATGGCTTTTGTTCCCTGCCTCTTTTCATGTGAAGGCATTTCTTTTCAAGCCCCTGCCTTGTGGATCAAGGCTGTCCTCAGAGAACCTTTGAAGAGTTTGTCTTCTCTATATCTGATGTGCTTCCACTGCTCGATACACTCGCATTCTACCGCACAGATCAAAGGCTAGCGAGGAATTCTTCAAAAGGAAGAAAAAAAAAGAGATCAAGATATAAAAGATGTAGCTCTGAACACATTTGATGATTACCCAATGTTGGTAGAGAGGACAAGCAAAGGCGAACGGGGCATGGCAAGCGTTACATTGGGAGAGAATATTCAGAATTCAAAGAAGGTCCTTCACAAAACGTGGATCTTATTTCATCTGTTCTTTTCTTCAGGGGGCATCAGGGAATGTACAGCAGTAATTTAACGGGAATTTAATTTGAATTAGATTGATATTGAAAACCAAAAGCCATAAATTATAATAATTTTGAAACCAGAGAGTGCCCATGAAGGCATCCTGAGAGACAACTTGCTTCAATGCATGTTATCAATCACACTTCAGTTCATTCATTTCACTCTGTACTCTCTTCAAACAGTGTCTGGTGACCCCCATAGGGCCTTAGTTACTAACCAAATAATGTTGGATAATGTTTTGAACCATTTTGTTCTTTAAAAAATTTAAATAAGTCTGAAAATAAACATTTAAGGAACCTGAATGCAACATACAGTAGGAATTACAAAGACAAGCTGGCCTACCCATAAAAACTAGTAAGCTATGTGTAATATATATAAGTATTGTTTTCACCATAAAAGGGCTATATTTATATATTGCAGAACACATAATTGTTAGCCTAGTTAAATAGGCAAATTCATAACCTTGAAAGTATGCATATGTGCAACTAAGGACACCAGGGTGCAGAAAACATTTACAACATTGTATGGGGTATCTCCAACTGATCGTAAGTTTTTTTTACTAACTCTTAATTAGCCTTGAAACAATGATATATTTACTAGTGACTTATTTCCTTTCATCAGATGCTTGTGTTGCCTGAACCAGCATGAATCTGTTTGGCTGTGGATACTGGAATGCAGCCCGGCTCGTTTTTGATTCCCATTCTTTGCCAAACTGCTCCTGGCACAGGGGTCTTCACACCTATATACAGCATCGGCGATCACCAGGATCTATTTTCTGATCTCTATTTTTGGTCGGGAAGTTCTTCGGCCTCTAGCCCAGTTCTGGCTGTGAGGCTGCTGTCCAAGATCGTACAGTGCCAGTCTCTCTTTAGCTGCACTGTTAAAAGCCCATTAGCGGTTACTTACGTGCAAGTGCCTTCTCGCCTGCTGCATGAGATGCTTTTTAACTCTGGCCTGACACACTAAACATTTTTATTTCACCAATAAATCTGGCTGATTGGTTTGTGTATGTGTATATGAATATTAATGACACATGCTTTTCTCATATTTGCTTATATTCTCTCATTTTAAGAGAGCACATGTTACAACACGACTAAGTCAGAAACAGTTCAAAATGACATCAACCAAGCATATTTCATAGAATATAAATGAATACCTTCACTATCTACTTCCCAATTGGTACATGATCCACCAACTAAAGCATATTTCAACAAAAAATCAGACAGCCAACAGCAGGTAAGTATTAATTGATTTAAAACTGCCAATACAATATTGTAAAAAGCAGTGGAATAAAATATATTTATATAATTGTAGGAGAAAGCCAAGAAGATGGAAACATTTTCAAGCTAAACAACTAACCATTAAATATTTCCAAAACTCCACTTGTGATTCATCGCTCCAGGGTTGGCTGGGACCGTGAATCACTGAGATAGACGGGTGGGTTCCAACAATGGGGGTGGATTTGGCTCATTTGATTTCAAAGCGACGTGGGTCCCTTTTTAACAAGCATTCTTCAGTAAAACGCTAAGACGAGAGTAATGTGGCCAGCCAAGCACTCAGCCCTAATTGCTAATATTTTCTGCCAGAACAAGAAGCAAGTGGCAAATAACTGGATTACAAAGCTAAACACAAATTAATAAGGGATGATCAGCAGGAAGACACCAACGTAAATGCGTATGCTTTCGACAATCACACCGAGCTGGGGATGGGGGACTGAGGCTCCATATGAACAAGAAAAAGCTAATTATTACCAGAATGACATTAGTGGTTTGTACAGGGGGCTCAGAGATCAATGCGGCCAAGTCAATCTAGGGAATTCCCAAATAAAAGGAGGTTTAGGAAATGTCTCGATTTAAATCATCAAAACTAAACACACATTTGGAAAGGATTAAAGGTGTAATGTAGTGTCACCTCAGCCATTGTAGAAATACAATATTGTTTGAATCAGTAGTTCAATAATGTCCCATTGTTGTCTTATTTGGCTCAAAAGCTTAGAGTGTAAGAGTTGGTGAAGTTCGGGAAGTTGGATGGTTTGACTGGCCAATAACTTATTTTCCATTGCGATGGTTAGCGAGTATTCAATCTAAAAAATGAATATTTCTGCCTCCTCGACTGTTTAATAATTAATATTGTGCTAAGAGGTGAAACCCATCTCATATCAAAACTCACCATTCCATGAACAAACATCAATATATTATCACTTCAAGACAGGAGTTCTCTTGAGTTGGAGGGCACGCTCTTCACTAACAAAGGTGAATACACCCTCAGCTAGCTGTCATAACGCTCAAACACCAAGCGTTTGAAATTGTTAGCTGAAAAAAAAGGAGATTAACTACTATTACAACATTCTCAAAGTCATCACAAATAAAACATTAAGCGTTCCGGACATTTCCTCACATACTGTTGCACATTTGTAAAAACCAAACCACTAGAAGCAATTATGGGGAGACCGGAGCCAACGTTCCACCACAATCCCAATGTTAATGTTTTATTTGTGTAAACGGTTACCGCAATGATTTCCCTAAATCATATCTAAACTTTAGATTATTAACCAAAACCACATATCTTTCAATACAGTTTCATTTGGTTGGTTAATGATGCTCATTGTGTGCCCCTGTAGCCCAGTAAAGATACACAACTTCATAAACATGTTGTCATTGAGTGTCTGGCCAAGGAGTTGGTTAAATACCATTTTCAATGTGTCTGTAGCACACTTCATGACAATCATGAAATAAGGTCTTTGTGTCTTATTGTTGGTGGTTCAAATGCTAGATGACCAAGTTTCCTTGAGGCCAGCTATTGATTACGTTGTCAAAACAGACTTTCAAATTGAAGAGGCGCTACAATTTGGCCATGAAAAGGACAACATGTTGTTATCTGTTACCTTTGTTTTATTTTTTATATTCAGGTGGGTTTGGGTTGTATAAACTGCACACCTCCTCCAAAAAAGAACAACAGGGCTAACCAGAACAGGCATAATGAGCAGCAATTAAGATTATACAAAAACCCTGTAAGAGAAGCTTAACTACTAATTTAGAAAGTGTAAACATCCTTTGATATCCGGATTGCTGAGGCATTCAATTTGCTTTAGTGTTTTTGTACTTGAAGTTTTATATTTGTATTCAGTCCTTAGTCCGAAAAGGCTGGCGTATAATTTACTAATGAGTTAGCTCACCATGAAGTATGTAAATGCTGACGTGGATGTGAGTGAGTTTGTAGGGAGAGTTGTAGTGTATTCATGACTAAGAGGAAATCATGACCCGACAACACATTAAGGTTACAAAGTAGGCTGCAAAACCAGACAGTTTGCATGGCAACCCTCTCTTAAACGTGCTAAGCTAAAGCCCTCTTACAAAGATGGTGAATGTCTATGTTGATGTACACCCTCATAAATGCAAAAAAACCACAACCATTTCTGTTGACCTATTGATACAAGACTCCACAAACTAAAGAAGTACAAGGCCCTCTCGGCACAAAGTAAGTGACCTCAAATAAACAGAAGCCAACACAGAAACATTTGCAGAGGGAGATAAAGCTATAGTGCAGAACGCCATGCCGAACAGAGACCAATAAAACACAAGCGAGGAGAAAAGAGAAAGAACACAACGGAACATAAGTTTACACAAGACAACAAAATGGCAATGAAGCAGCCAGACGGAGGGAGCAAAGCAGTGGAACAAAGATGTGTCAGGGTTGGGGGGGTGGGGTGGGGGAACAGACGGCAGGATGAAGAGAGTTGTGTAGTCTTTGTGTTCCGAAATGAAGAGAAATGAGAAGAAATGGATGCAGGCTTGCAGGGAGGGAGGGAGGGCAGAACACTGCGTACCAGCACATTATAGTCTGAAATTACATAGGACACAATATCTCTGCGCTCACTGCTACAATTCAATTCATACCCAGGATTCCCATTTGTCTCTCGCACTGCAACAGCTGAAATCATATCCAAGAACCCCTCCTCTTCCTCTTCCTCTTCTCTCTCCCTTTTCATTTCGGTCTTGGTGCAGTGGTGAGAACATATCAACAGTGTGAGAACTGCCGCAACCGTGTGTGTGTGTGTGTGTGTGTGTGTGTGTGTGTGTGTGTGTGTGTGACCTCAGCAAATCTATTATCTCTGCCGGTATCAAGATCCCATCCAACAGTCCTGCAGGCTGACCAATCACTGCCAACACAGGCTGCTTTGTGTGTGTGTGTGTGTGTGTGTGTGTGTGTGTGTGTGTGTGTGTGTGTGTGTGTGTGTGTGTGTGTGTGTGTGTGTGTGTGTGTGTGTGTGTGTGTGTGTGTGTGTGTGTGTGTGGGTGTATGATCTCTGGTTGTCCTTGCCGTGTTACCCATCTCTAACTCGGTCTCATGTAAACACAAATGGCGGCCCGTGTTGGCAGACACACACACACACACACACAGTGAGAGCCCCCAGCTGTTTTAAGTCTCTCTACTGTCGTACTGACGGACACTAAGCAGACTGATCTCCTCAACTCGAGCCGTCAGCCTCTCCTCCTCCCTCCTGCCCTCCGACTGACTTCCCCTCTCACTCTGTCTCCCCCTTTCTTGTTCTCCTGCTCCTGTTTTGTGTCCTTCGTTCTCTTCAATATTTCTCCCTCTCCTTCCCTTCCCCCTCCAGGAGTCCACATTTTTCTCTCTCTCCTCCTCCAGACCATCTGGCGTTCTGACATGTGTGCAAGGTGTCAAATGAAAGGAAAAACCTGGAACATGATTCGGCTAGAAAACTAAATATTGCGTGTTCCTAGTTTTACAAATAAGGAAACTACAGGTTTATCAGGTGAAGAAGTGCACAATTAACAAATGTAGATCTACATTTCATTTCATTTCAAACCTTTATTTAAACAGATAGGTCCCTTGAGATCATGGATCTCTTTTACAAGGGAGACCTGCATCAATTTGTTCCACATGAAACATAAAAACAAACAATAGAGGACATCATATTTACATATTCACCAACACTTACAAACGCCCATAGTGTCATAAAGCATTTCGTGCAGACGTGCCTTAAAAACATTCAGAGAAACAAGGGTGAATAATTTCAATTTGGACTGTAGGCTGTTCCAAGCAAGTGGAGCTGCGCACATAAAAGCTGTTTTACCTAAGACAGTCCTCACTCTTGGTACATCTAATAAGACTACATCCTGTGATCTCAGACAATAGCTGCTTGCAACTTTCTGCTTTACCAGAGAACAGATGTAATACGGGAGTTTGCCCAACATAGCTTTATAAATAAAAGTGTACCAGTGACTGAGCCTCCGTACAGAGAGTGATGGTAAACCTGCCTTGGTATACAGGGTACAGTGATGAGTAAGCGTTTTACAATGAGTGACAAATCTCAGAGCGCTGTGATATGCAGCATCCAATTTGGTTGGCAGGTGCATTCATATAAATCAAATCACCATAGTCCAGCACAGGTAAAAAGGTCACAGTGACTAGCCTTTTCCTGGCCTCAAGCGAGAAACAGGACTTGTTTCTGTAAAAGAACCCTAACCTAACCCTCAGTTTTTTAAGCAGGTTATTGACATGATGTTTAAAAGCGAGACAATCATCAAGCCAGATACCAAGGTATTTGTAACAGGCAACAACTTCAAGTTTTGTTCCTTGCGTAGTTACAATATCCGAAACAGGCTCTGGTGTCTTTTTAGCTTTTGAAAAGAGCATTACCTTTGTTTTATCCACATTTAAAAGAAGCTTTAATTCAGAGAACTGAGTCTGAATAGTGTTAAAAACAGCCTGTAATTTAACAACAGCCTCATTAATGGAGGGACCTGCACAATACATCACAGTATCATCCGCATAAAAATGTAAAGTAGCTTCATCCACATTCTCACCTACGCTGTTAATATATATGGAGAATAAAAGTGGTCCTAAAACAGAACCTTGTGGTACACCATTAGAAATGTTTAACCACTCAGAAGACAGTCCATCAAAATGAACACATTGGGACCTTTCAGAGAGGTAGTTCACAAACCACCCCACTGCATGGCTGGATATGCCTATACTGAGTAGCCTCTGCTTTAAAATGCGATGATCAACGGTGTCAAACGCTTTGGAAAGGTCAATAAACAGAGCTGCACAACTCTGCTTATTATCTAAAATACTAGTAATGTCATTTACCACTTTCATTGTCGCAGTGATGGTGCTGTGTTTCTTTCTGAATCCTGACTGGTGTTTAGTCATTTGACATGAATCAAATCCAGTTAGACGAATATAAAAGAAGGTTTAGTGTAACATAATGATGCAGATTTGAATGAACTGAGGTTGATGAGGCAATGAGTTTTCAAAGTAATGGTCACATAATGATGGACCTTAGAGTCAGATGAGCACAAACTGTATACAGATGCTCTCTTAGAGGGAGTTATTTCACGAAGGGAGGAACATAATTACAAAACTGCCATTGAACAGTTGAGATATTTCAGTGTTGAACAATATGGTGGACCAACATGCTGACATTGCCATCCAACGAGCCATGCTGTCAAAATCCATTGTAAAATCAAGCATTGGGAAGTTTACCAAAAATGCCATACTTGTTATGTTAACAACCAATAAGACTATGTGGGAAATGATATCTTCTAATTCACCACTCTCCATGTCTGGCACATGTATTTACTCTACAATGACCTTTTGGAATGAATGTTGAAGTGTGAATATCTTACTGCATACTTACAAGTACTCAAGGCGCAGAACATGGAAGTCTCTTATAAACGGAAAATGAACATGTTAAAGGCAGGAAAGAAGCGGCAAGTGATGCGTCTTGTGTTTCTGGCCACTTCCTACTGTAACACTGCATTTAGTTTGCCCCCGCTCTGCGCTCCCTCCCTCGCATCACGCCTCCTATTATCTGTCTGTTGGCCTTTTGACTCCAACAATATGTCGCCACATTCTGCTTCCAGTTTGACAGTCTTATCTGCCTCAGGGGGGACAAGCTTAACTGATGTAGTGGGCGGTGAAGCTGCTGCCCTATTTATGTTTTCCTTAGAAATAAGACTCCACATAAAAGACGTTTTAATTTGTAACTCAACAGTAAGTGTTTTGCCTGCGAGGGCTTTGGGAGGAATAAAGAGCAGATTATTGGACATTTGAAGCACATTCTTGGGTTTTTCCTACATTTCTTTTGTTTTCTTACAGTTTGAGACAACACGTTGTTCACTTACAGGGAAGGAGAAAAATAGTTTTCTTTTTAGATCTAGGGTTATCGAGCTATGCAGATATTGATACTGAGATTTGTGCTTCAAGCCCAATTAGATGTTGGTGAATGGAATTTCTTATGTGCCGTTCAAAGCAATGAAACATTACATTTAACATATTCAACAGAAACATGCTGGTTTGTACAGAATTCACTGTCAACAAATCTATGGTAGAAGGTCACCTCCATACATGTTTTAACCTTATCAGCATGTAGGAAACCCGGCTTCTGGAAAAAGATGCAGTCTTTTTAGATTAAAAGAATCAGGTTTACTTGATGAATAATTATATTTTCTATATTTTGGGAAGACATGTAATTTAAAAGATTGTTGGACCTTCCTGTATATGAACTATCAAACATGATTCAGCACTAGCTTACAGTAATACCTGGGTCATCAGCCACATGGAACGGTAACGACCGGCTGAACAGGTGTTTTAGTTTACTCATATTCTGGACTTCATTATACTGTAAGGGGGACCCAAGTTCCCATCAGCAAAAACACGTGGGTTTGCTATCCTGGCTCCAAGATGGTGGAATGAGCTCCCCATTGACATCAGGACAACAGAAAACCTGCACATCTTCCGGCGCAGACTGAAAACTCATCTCTTTCTACTCCACTTCGAGCGATAGAATTACTAACAAAGCACTTATATACTAATAAAGGACTGGCTTCTCTAAAGCCAGTTGAGTAGCACTTGAAATGTTTGGCTCTATGAAACCTGATGTACTTATATGATTCGGTTTTCTTCAAGTTTGTGTCTTCCTGGTCGTATGTACTTATTGTAAGTCGCTTTGGATAAAAGCGTCAGCTAAATGCAATGTAATGTAAAATGTAAGGGCGAAAATATGTGCAAAATCTCATTCACGAACTTCTTGTCTGTTTTTTTATGGTTTGGGTCTTATGTGTACATTTCAAGACATTCCCTTCGCAGACTCCTAAGATTGCATTCACAAGACAAGGATGGACAAAAAAAATGCGTCCAGTCTCGGCAGTCACTGGCGCGTAGGTATAAACAAACAAAATGTCCAATGTCAGCTCCATGAGGAAATGTCCCACTTCAGTGTGTAAGAACTTCAGCAGAGCCCTGATCTCAACACCATCACCTCAACACCTTCGGGAATTCAAGCCAAGCCTTAACCTCCTACATCAGTTCTGGACCTCACTAAAGCTCTTGTGTCTCAATGGGAACACATCTCTCCATTGTGTCTGAAGCCTTTACAGAAGACAGGTTGAAGCAGCAGATTTGCGTCCACGGTATTTGGAAAAGCACCAATATGAACTGCGTCAACTATTACATTTCAGGTAGTTGAATTCTAAGAAGGTTTCAAACATATTTAAAAGCTTCCATGGTGTGAACAGATTATTAATTAGACATCAACACTATTAACTCAACAAGAGTGTACACAACCAATGTTTAAACAGTAATATCCCCTGACAGTTACAAAGCTGACAACATGAAGATAATTAAACTGTACAGAAGAAATGGTCTCGTTCTCTAAATGCCTTGTGTTTATAAGACACTGTTTGTCCTCTCCTTCCCTCAGGCGCATCCAACTGCCTTGACTCTACCTCTTCTCATTTTCCATACCACTCCTCTTAGTATTTCCGTCTCCCTTTGACTCACTCAGTTGTCCCATCCCTCGTCCACATTTTCTCAAGGTCAGCCTCCTGCTCTTCTCCTTTCTCAGATACCTCACGTCCCCCCTGCCGCTCTCTTTCTCCCTATTTCTCTTTCATCTCCATCATTTTGTGTACTCCCCTTCATCTCTCGCCCGCCACACCACTTTTCCTTGCTTTCATCTGCTCCTGGCGTGGAGTCGGCCAACCTCACATCCAATGGCCCTTTGCACCGCTCATTTTCCTCAAAGCCTTGCTCCTTGTATCTCTTCCATTATAGTCTCTACACCTTCTCATCTCAAACAGTCTTTCTTTAAAGGTTTTCAGAGCAGCAATCACCACAGGCTCTCATGTCTCTAAGAGAAGCCACGACCTTCAATACATGGGCTTCTCTACAAAGCCTGGGGGTTACGACCTCTGTGGGTATTTTCATGGCCCATAATTGTTTACTATACTGCTTCATAATGTTGCTTTTATATATATTTTCTTCATAGAAATGTATCATATATTTGTGAATGCCAGTGAAAACGTCATGGTCTGCAAACTCTTCCTTTTGCTATAGTTTCACTTTCCAATTGTTCCACCCAAAGTCAAGAACACGTTTTATGTACCTCAATGCATGAATCACATAATGTCAAGAACCAGAAACATTCTGATACAATCCATTAAAAATAACATGTGAATGCCAATTGAATGCTGTTTTTCCCCTAAACTGTATGTAAGTGTATATCTGGAAAATCTTGTGAATATGAATCAGACTTAATTTAAATCAGATGCCCAACTCAATGGGCCTGCGTAGCAGATTTAGCTAATTTATGACATAAATGAATTATATTGATGCAAAATGATCTTATTATAGTCGCAGTGACAATGGAATCACCCTAGTGCTCACAATGGTCATTAATTATGGTCGATAACTTTCTAAAACTCTGTTCTTCGAGAGAACCCCTTTTTTAAATCCTTTGTATCACTGCTATTGGACATTAGCTGCCCAATATGCCAAAGCATTGTGGCTCTTTAATGGTTTGGTCTTAAAGCATCACGAGTGTGAAGACTAGTTTAACTTAGGGCTGTCAACGTTATCGCTTACGAATGATCTAGAAACCTGAACGCTTTAAAAGAAAAACACTAATTCATCACATTACCAGGTTGGACCCAAACTTGATTCCCTAATACCAGTGCAGATGTTTACCATGGCAACGGAGAGGCAAAGAATGCGGGGAAACTGGCAAGCTACATGTATTGCATTGACTTGAAACCAATGGCTATAGGTAAGAATGATCAGCACCTTGGTGTAATGACACCAGTGTTCACCTTAGGATCGGTGAAAACAGTGAAGACACATGTTGCGGACTCGTGTTTCAAGTTGCAAAGGAGTGAAAGATAGGAGATACGGTCACTCCTGTAGGAACAGATATAGCTGGCAGTATAACGGCAGGTATAATATGTTCTGTGAAGCAGACACTATACAGAGGGTGATCATGGAAGCGCTTACTGAACATCTTTTTTCGGACTTCATGCCAATAACTATTAAATCATGTAATAATGTTTTAAAATCATATATTTGAATATGTTTAACAACAATATTTATTTAAAAAAATATGGAGAGGAAAATATTTTGAAGTTTGACATACCATATTTAAATGTATATACGGTTGTTTTTCTCCCATCATTCACAGCTGTCTCCTCATGTCACCTTTCACAATCAGCCTCTGTCACAGCTTTTGAACTTTTTCTGTCTACTTCTCAGACTTTTCTTTCTTTCTGTCTCTCTCATCTTTTACTCTGTCACTCTGTCTATATCCTTGGTCGTTTTTATTTTGTAATCCTTCTGTCCATAAGTCTCTTTGAAGCGTTTGCCTTCTCAACTTCATTTTTTTTTCTTCTTTGTCACCCTTTTTTTGTAATTTTCTCACTCCGTTTTATGTCATTCAGTCCTTTTTATCGTGTCACTCTTTTTATCCCTCTATGTCACTCCTCGTTGCTTTCTCGCTGTCTGTCTCCTTCTTCCCCATTCTTTATCTCTCCCTTTCTGCCACTTCATTCCCATCATTTGTCTTCTTTGAGGCTTGCACCGCTGGTGTGTGTCTGTCTACATGTGCATGTGATTGGTTGTGTGCCTAAGCTATATAAAAGCGGCATACTGAGAAAATTAAAAAGAGCTTTAAAAAATGTTTGTGACAGATGGAAAATGAAAAGTATGTTGGTGCGTAAATACAAATTCTAAGTAATATTTGTTGTGTGTGTCACTGACAGAATCCAGTAGCAAGCGCGAATGAGAAATGTGGTGCCGGAGAGAGGCAGTTATTTAGGGATTGAGCATGACAAAGTACTTAAGACTGCTTTACGAACAATGCATGCGTGAGTGCAAGCATGCAGTCCCATATCACAGTGACATACATGTGTGCTTGCATGTAGGTTACGGTATAATATGCATCTGTGCGTGTGTTAAATCATATGAAACAAACACACAGTGCTCACAGATAGCCGAAGAGTTACACAAGTGTTTGCTCAGAGGCTAGCTCTTCAGGAACAACCTTTAATCACTGAGCTGAGAAAAACATTATATTTATATAAGTAAAAGTACAATAATCTGCCTGGTTCTAGGACATTCATTACATTTCACTTGCCTTTTAACACAATGCTGCAAATTCTCATATAAAAGCAGGTATTTCATTAATAGATTGACTCGAACAAAAACAGGCTGTTTTCCAACACAGGTTGCCGTCTGTTCCCCCCCATTTTAATGACATCATTTGTTTCTTTTCTCAAAAGATATTGTGAATACTAGAATATAAAACTGTTGCAGGAAGTGTTGAGTTCCACTCACAATGGATTAACATGGAACTAAAGAAGAAACGACAAAATGTCTGTTAAATTGTGATAATATTGTCAGGAAAAAAGTTGCCTATTTACACTCCTATTTTACCTCAGATTTAGTCTCTACAAACTCTGGCGAAAGATATATGATTCTTAAACCGTTAAATATGTGAAGCAGCTAGTTTTTAATGCTGTGCAGGGAGTGCACAGTACATTGGGATTTTAGAGTTGTGTCAGTTGCCTGCTGCGGCCAAACACAATGCTATTAGAGCTGTGACAGTTGCTTTGCTCTTGTTCCTAAGAGCAAAGCAATGAGCTGAAACACACTATAAAGTTCTGTACAGCTGCTGGGAAATAGGCTCTGAGTTCAAACCCTTTCACATATACAGATTAATCCTTTGATACTGTAAAGATATTCATCAAATCTGCTTGAAAGAGGAGAACAGACAGTGATGAATATGACTTAATTATTAAGCATAATCAACAACTAATTAACATGGAAACAGATAAGAAGCTATGGAGAATGTCTTAATAAAAGGGAGTGAGTGTGTCTAACACCAACCTCAAAGAAACGCTAATGATTTCCTTTGTGAAAATGTACAGTAAGTATTAGTTCTTTCTTTTATCTGATTCACTCTGGGTGGCCAGGGGGTAGGGGTGGAAATGACGGGTTCGGTGGTCCGTGGCTCCTCCTGTCCACATGCTGAGGAGTCCTTGAACAAGACACTAACGCCCCTAATCGCTCCAGGCCATCACCTCTAATGGCAGCCCTGCCGCCATCAGTGTGTGACGGGTAATGGGTCAGGGAGCAAATTGTAAAGCACTTTGTCGGCTACTACACTGTATGAGTGCAGTCCACTTACCATTTAGCACTCCTCTGATTTCTAAATGTATGCACAAGAGGCATCTAAAAGGCAGCCAACGTGAAAAAACTAAATGTCTTGTTCAAGGACATTGTCTGTTCTGGCTGTTGTGTCCATTTCTCACGGTCGTCTAATCACCACTGAGCAGCCAGGAAATGCAGCTTCACTCGAGAAGGAGTGTAATAATAGCAACCGATCTTTAAACCCTCACCCGCTGATTACAGCAATATTCAAAGCGCTTAGATAACAGCGAGCACATCAAAGGATGGAGAGCATGTTGCACACTCTCAGGGCAATTTGTCCACATTTAACAAGACAGGTAAATCACGGTATTCCTTTCAAGTTCCCCGCGAAAAAATATAGAATTAACATCTTTGATGCGAGTGGTAAATTATCCAGGCAAGAGGGAAGGTTGCCCACAGCCTCCACGTCTACAAGATACCTCATTCAGCTTGTCAAGTCTGCTGCAGAAGTAAACCATAGCGCTAATTAGCTTCCACAACAAAGTCCATAGACCTCAAAGGAGAAAGCTAACAAGCTAGCACATCCCCGCGCATGATGGCATTCCATTTTTAGCATGGCTGACAGGATGTGGAAGTGTTTACTTGTTATGAAGGAAAAGGTATGTGCGTTAATCATCAGTGACACATAGAAACAACAGGTTAAATATTCAGGGGTCATTTGCTTAAAAGGGATAAACTGAACCCAATTTTCCTGAATCTTGAAAGTTTCCACAAACCGACGGCAGAACGCTTCAAAGGCGAGCTAGTTGCTGGAGCTAACTAGGCAGCGATCTGTTATGCAGCGCTGCGTCGTGTTGAGTGCACACGCCTGCCTGGCTTTGAAAGGTGAGGAGCTAATAAGACTTTTTCTCCCCAAATGCAACACCCACACTCTGCAGCACCTCACTGGAATCCTACTGAGGCAGCCAATTACATTTTGCAGCAAGGTGGGGTGCGTGGTCATGGAGGATGTGAATGAGTTCCCAGAAAAATAAGAGTCTTTGTTGTGTCTGAGTGGGCTGTCGAAACCATGATGCATAATCGATCAGCGCACTCCAAAGGAAAATGAGGCGGACCTTGAGGGTTTAAAAAAAGGCTTCAGCTGCACTTGTGAGAAGTTGGAGACAGAAACAATCCTCCTTTGTACTCGATCGGGTTGTAAAAGTGCTATTGGTACTACATATCGATACTTAGTCATATAATCAGAAAATAAGTGGGCAAATTATTTATCACCACTTTCCTGCACACCGCAATGGTTTGTATTCAACTTACAAGTCCTCACAGCCTTTAAAGGTACTGTAACCGAGCGCTCTCACACTCAATAAAGCGCATCAATAAATAAACACCATGTATCGATTTTGGAAACCATAAACAACATGAATCTGCGTCTGAACTAGAGGTGCCCGACCTTTCTATCCTTAAGAGACCCCTTCTCTGTCAATGAGTAAAGAGATTATATTTAATAGCTCCAGAAGAACTAAGAAACTGTAAACTTAGCCCAATAGTGAACAGATGTAGGCACCAAGTTTGTGTCAAACTAACTTTTTGGATGATTTTATAAAGCTTTTACCTTGGGAAATTTAAAAACAATTATTGTCTTTTTTCAATCATGCTTAATGGGTTTCTTTTTGGACAAATTAAATGTTTTCTTCGACCTGACTCTAGGTACTTGTTCTTTTAGCTCTTTTGTTTTTTGAACTGTGTTATTTTCCCATGCAGAAAAAGGCTGCTCCTTGAATCTAGCAGCTGGTGTTCAGACTTTCATGCCCTTTTCTTATTATTATAAAAAGTGTATATTTTAAATGACAATCCAAACTTTATTAGAAGGATTTATTTTATTCTGCTTCACAGAAATTAACTGAATTCCTGTAAAAGCGAACTTTATGCTGAAAAAAAGGTCTTACACCCCTTAAAGATCAAGAAGGCTTCCCATGAGGACCCCAAGGTTGGGAATTAAACCCTCCCGCAGCTCTCAGCACAGCTCTGCTGGGGTTGCTGCATTATTTGTCCGATATACACTGAACAGAAATATAAATGCAACACTTAGATGAACTCAAAGATCTAAAACATTTTCTATATACACAAAATAACCATTTCTCTCAAATATTGTTCACAAATCTAAAAAAATCTGTGATAGTGAGCACTTCTCCTTTGCCGAGATAATCCATCCCACCTCACAGGTGTGGCATATCAAGATGCTGATTAGACAGCATGATTATTGCACAGGTGTGCCTTAGGCTGGCCACAATAAAAGGCCACTCTGAAACAGATTTGTGAACAATATTTGAGAGAAATGGTTATTTTGTGTTTATAGAAAATGTTTTAGATATTTGAGTTCATCTCATGAAAAATGGGAGCAAAAACAAAAGTGTTGCATTTATATTTTTGTTCAGTGTATGTAGCCACCGGACTCAAGAACACACACACACACACACACACACACAAGCCCAGTGGAAGGTTGACACATACACATCAATAACAAATGCTACACCTGCACTCACTTAAACTGCCGTGAGAAACACACCTGTATTAAGCTCTAAAAGGAATGCATGTGCACAACACACATTTTGCATAGTCTCGCTTCAATGCACACACAGATCACCGTACACTTGCACTCACACATCTGCACACTCAGGACAAGACAAATGAAGACTGCATCTCGTTTACCAGGTAGTACAGACAGGCCCTTATAAAACATGCATGACATGTATTCCCGGGCTATCTGCACGCACGCACGCACACACACACACACACACCCACACACACACACACACCCCCACACCCACACACACACACACACACACACACACACACACACCCCCACACACACACACACACACACACACACACACACACACACACACACAGTCTGTAGAAAGTACCGATTTGTGCCCTGCTGCCAAGCTCCATCATCTTCTGACAGGGAATTATTTAATCACGCTTCACATGTAAACAGTGGCCGACACATACACACATGCTAATGTATTTCACATCCCGGTGTGCGCACCCGCACGACGTGTAGTTCACGTGCACGCACAGGTTAATGATTCAAAGCCCTGGTTAAGAGGGGGGCGCTCCCTTCTTATTCAATTATTGACAAGCAACATGGAGACTCTCTGCAGCTGACCTGAGGGATGGCCGGCAGCAAGGAGTAAAGGAAGGAGAAAGAGGAGGAGGAGGAGGAACATATGTAAGGGAGAGGAGAGAGGGGGAGGGATGGAAATGAAAGTGGGAGGAGAGAGAGACAAGAAGTGATATCCTATGGAGTAGGAGAGCAGATATGGACTCAATATAAGTCCCGAAAGCCATTAAATAGGAAGTTAAAAGGAATTGAGAGATGGAGCGCGGTAAAGATGCTTTATTCACCAGCCGGCCTGCCTTGTTGTTGCCATGGGGCTGCAGAGCTCCCGCTTCAAACTGTATTCTTTTCAGAGCAATTACTGCCTGATGCTCCCCCACTCCCCTGGCTGGGTGGATGGATAGCAGCCTGTCACTTTCCCAGCATAGCTCCCAGTCACTCACAAACATGGACATTAGAAATACTGCAGTTTTCTGCTCCTATTTTCCTAGTTGCAGAGAAACCTGTTTATTATATGCAGATACTAATGATTTTATTTCTTATACATGCCACATTTATAGCAGATTTTACACACTCAAGCACATCAATATGTCCCATTCAGATTGTATGGGAACTGTATTTACATTCCACTTTGAAAGGGCAGCTATTCACAGATGTCTACATGTTGTGTAATGCATCACAATATATATGCATGCGTTGGAATGACAGATGTAAAACAAATCGCAAATAGAAAAATAAGCATTGAGCCTATTCAATGCTAAACATGTGTGAAAGTTGTTTCTATGGAGCATTGTCAGATGGTCTGAAAGTGTATTAATGCTGTTTTCTTTTAGAGGCTTGGTGTGTTACTTTGTTAAAGTGTTATGTTCATCTTCAGGTTCATGTATGTTGTGCCTCTTTCGTGTTTACAGCTTTAATATTCAAAAAGACTGCTTCAGCACTTCTTTTCCCCCGTCAAGTCTGCTCTGTTGTGATTGGTCAACCCAAAGTCGTTACAGGCCATTTACATGCACAGACATCTATATCATACACTAAAGGAGTAAGTCAAATCCCCAAAAGGGCCCCTTTAAAGTCAGCATCACAAAGTAGTATCAGGTGATGTATTTCTCATCACTACCATCATACATTCCCAACACACACAATCCCACCCTCTGAGCGCCTCAAACGTGCCGGTGCGCTTGTGAAGCCATTAGGCTGATCAGTGACATTGTCCTTCCCCAGCTTTGGATTACTCCAGTATTTCTTCCCCAGCTCTGACCATGCTGCAGTCCTTGCACATTCTGCATTTACATTTCCCCCAGAGACCCCTCACCCATGGTTAGTCTGGGTTACATCAAAGTCAGAAAAGATGACTTGTGAATTCCAGCCATCACTGCTTGAGGAGTGGATTGTAAAGCAGTCTACTACACTGTGCTGAAATTATGCATTTCTGGGAATTTTTTATTTTGATTCTGGCTTCACGCAGTTTCAAAACTGCTTATGACACTTGAAAAGTGATGGCTTGAGTGCTAGGTTGTCGAGAGAAACTCTAAACGCCTGAATACTCTAGATTTTTCAGATACATAATGCAAAATGTCCGTCATTTGCCATTATACTACATGAATAATGTTTATTTTATCTTCCGTGATGCAGGTGCCAGGTGTAATTTCAGATAATTTAAAAATGAGTTCTCTGAGTGCTGTAATGATGATATGACTCCCTCTATCTACCACTCCATGCCGAATAAAACAAACACTGAAAGCAGATATACTATTTGGACAAAGACTACAAAGGGTAGCAGCAAGAAACCTTAATTAAACATGAACTGATGTTGTCTTCTGAAACTTTGAAGTTCAAGGTATCCAATAACTTTCTCCCTGAAGGAGAAAACTAAAATGATACACCCAACAAGGTAAGATAACACGCTGCACAGATGTGTCTTTCAAGATTCCTCCTTTGCTGTCCGACGAAAGACGGCTCCCTGCAACAGTTGTCACCCGAGAGGAGACCATGGAGAGGACATCAGAGAGCGAGAGGAGGACACACACTATAATATAGAGGTTTGTTGTGTTAGACAGGTGGACATGTCAGCACCACAACTTGCAGCCACACCACCACAATTACAGTTCAGCCTCCACAGATCCTCCTGGGGTGGTAAGTACACAAACACACAGGAAGCAGACAGACGACATAAACACACAGCGTCTATAGGAGCGTGGCCACAGATCTGCGAAAGCCAAGATTCCTTCACAAATTAGAATGTTTCCATAAAAAAAGGGTTTTAACCATGGCAACCAACTTTAAAAGAGCAAAACTACAGAATGTTTTCAAGTGGAATCAATGTTTTTTCTCCATTTATTGCTGCGAGACAACCCGTTCAAATTGAGCTTTAAATATGTTGTGTTTCATTAAACAGTTGTTTTGCTTCCTTAAATCATAGGTAATAATCAAGCTCTACGTAAACAAATTGTCAACTGCTTTTACATTATGGCCTTTTTTTACCTCTTTGATTTACAAGATCAGCTGCAGCTCAAATGTCGGAATATGAGTAACATTTGGCTGAAAACTCATCAAAAGAATAAGTTAAACACAACAATGATGTCTTAATTCACCAGCCTGGAAACGTTGCTGTGTTACATTTGATGGATGACGTTATATTCAAAACCACATTTGATAAATAATCGCTTCTATAACTGTTATTATTTGACTCCTCCCTCGGTTGAGAGAGGCGAAATAAGATAAGCTTTTCAAGTGTTACAAGCCTGGAGTTAATTCATACAGTAGCCTACCAGGGATTAAATAAAACATTTGAGGTAGAACATTCACTTTATTTATATATTGGTTTATTTCATATAAAAGAACATCCTCTGAAAAATGCTTGGGCAGGACTGCAAACCAATATATTTGAGGAATTTGCATCAATGTGTGTTAGAATATTAACATGATTCCTACAGGGACTATATCAAAGCTGCCAAACAAACCTACAGTAATTACTTCTAACATATGGTTCAGTGACAATCACACTCGGACCCAAACCTCCTAGCGACAAGCACTCAGACTAATTCTTGGCTGGTCGATAATCCAATCAGAAACAGTTCCATCACCTTTCTGTCTTCAGAGTCTCCCTCCACTCTGTGATGTATATCAAACTAATTGCAAACCCCGCCGAGCTGCACACAAACCATAATTACTGGACAGCCATGGTAAATACGATTGCCAAATCCCTGGATTTCGAAACATTTGGGATGGCCATGAAAGCCGCTGTTTCCACTAATCCTATGTTTCTACATTCACTGTGGGACTAGAAGCACTGTGCGTGCACTGTGGAGCGCCACTTCAGAGCACAGGACAAGCAGAGAGCAGGGCAGAGGGCCAGGATACACAACACATTAATAATCCATCCAAAAACTCATTTTCCCACAGTCCGCTCTGGCAGGGCATTACTTTTGTGAATGGCTTGTGTGTGTCCTGTGTAGTCTGAATTTGATATTTGTGTGTGCGTGTGAGAGCTGATAAATATGTGTGTAGTCTAGATATATGTTAATGCATGTGCATATGTACCTATGTGTGTGTTTTATCACAGGCTTGCTCATGTGCCACAGCTGGAGTGAGAAATAAAGCGAGAAGGGACGAGTGAGAGAAAGTCAGACGGAGGAAGAGAGACAAACATCTTATATCCAGAGGATTAATGTCCTGGCTTCAGTAAAGGCTATTTTCCGTTTCCCTGAATCAGGGGTTAATCGTATTACCTGTGAAAGCCATGGGTAATAGCGCACAATGGAACCTCTGGAAACGGGACATGGAGAAATACAACAAAAGGTATAACAGGGGGTGAAGTCAGACAGGGGGGGGGAACGGTGAGAGAAATTGAGGCGGGATGTTTGATGTAAGCAGGCATTCTGCATGGCAACTACGCTGGACCACAAACAGTTTCTTGGTCTGTTTATCTGCTCCTACGCAGGCTATGTTCATAGGACTGGGGTTACGATGCATAACCTTGTATTCAAACACACAGGCTCGGAAAGTTAAATGAATAACTTCCTGTACACAGAAAATGTCTAAACTTTTTTAAAACTAGATTAATACCGAAGGGCTTCTAGATTAATACCTAATATTGGTTATTTCCTTTTAACCCAAGGACTAACACTGAACCAGCCACATGAAGGAATGACCTGATTTCTTATTAAAAAAATATCACTGACTGTCAGACTCAGGAGGAAAGAGAGGTCACCATGATTTATACATATTAAGTAATACATGATGATAAAAAAGAAACCTTGGCTGCTTTTATAGAATATTCTATATATTCTATATAAATGTGGTTCATCATATCTCTTCCATGCATCTTCACTGTTTCTCTTTCCCTTGCCAAGACACTGTTTGGCATGTGCTTTGAACTGTCTCATTGGCATCTTTAGGCCTTGCCCCCTCCATCTTTTGTTATCTATTTGTATCCCGACAACATACTTTTGATCAGTTTGTCACTCTTCGGTCGACACCACAATGTTGTGTGTGTTTGTAGGATCAAGCACACATGAGTTGTCTTTCTGCTCACGTAGCCGCCAATGTTTCTGCTGTGATCAAACACCTTACAATGACAGTAGCTCGGTGCATACATTCACACATGGATTTATGCTTCTTTGTGCATCCTGATTAAAATCCATCCATCAAGGATGCTTGCTGTCAAAGAGGTTCTTTGACAGTACCAGAGATGAAAGAAAGGCAATGAAAGACAGTTAAAATGACAGAAAGTGTGTGAGAGAAGCAGATCCCAACAGCACAGGTGGAGACCAATTTCATTTTTTGAGCACCTATGTCCTTTTTTTCCCCTCCCCAATATATACTTTAAACACTGTTTGAAGTGGTGGTGTGGTGTGGTGTGGTACTATGAGCAAAAGCCTGATACAGGTCCTTGGGGATTCACAGTGTAATTAGCCAGCATGGCGGCCGAGACATATCACAGAGCCTAATCTGCATTTGAGACACTGCGGGGAGGGTTTAAAGGGCCCCGTTCCCGCTTCAATTACTTTTTCCACTGCTGCCTGGAACACAGTCAGCTGAAAGAAATGACATTATCTGCTCCAGTGTAGTGTTATTTCATGCCGGTTTTTTGTGTCAGTGTCATCTTTTATCTCTTTCAGGTCGGTCCCTTTCTTTGTAATTATTAGAAAGAGGTGCAGGAGTGATGGATGGAGAGATAGATACAGGGAAGGTGGGGGGGGGGGGGGGGGCAGAGTGCTAGGAGCATGGATGAGGCAGCATCGGAAAATCCATCAACCATTGAGATAAAAGCTCAAATATATTCCGACATCAATGCCGGGTCAAAGTCTACTGTAAATTCCGGCTGTTAATAATGATGTGCTTGTAGACAAACATCTCACACATCAGGGCTTCAAACTGCCAACTGTGAAACATTTTGTACACCAGCTGCTTCTACTGATAGAAAAAAGATTACATTTTTTACCAAAGTATTAGAGAAACAAAGGTGGTAGAGTACTTGAGTTTTATTAAATTACAATAGATGATACGATATCACTGTTTATTGTTCATCTTGTCTGTTACCTTGGCAACAACAATTTTTCATGGCCTGTTCTTTACTTTTGGATAGGGCTGCACGATTTGGGGAAATAATCTAATTGCGATTTTCTGACAGATATTGTGATTCGATTTGCGATATTTGTTTTTAAGCGACCCAACGGAAGTTTATTGTAAAATTGCGGCCATATCTCCAGCTAGGAAGGTCGTATCAACGTGCTCCCGTATCTAGCACCCCCGCAGCCCGAGCTACGAGTGAAAGAACTAAACTTACGTGAAACTTCCGTTGGGTTGCTTTAAAGTCAAGCTTCAGTTTAAGATTCACCCAGTAATAGAAACATGTGATGGAGCATTACTAACCTGACCCAGATGGTTTGTTTCACCATCTAGGAAAGCTCCATTGGAAGCCATTTGGAAAAGTATTTCAAAAATACTTGGCAGGTGATTGGATCAATCTGTCTACCACCTTCTATCATGGGCCACTTCTGATTGGTTAACAATGGCTAGTACATGTGGAGCACAGCACTTCTGATTGGTGTGGATGAGTGACACACAAGAAGAACAGGCTTTGCGATTTGAATCATGAAATGGTTTGCATCATTTAAAATCGCGATTTCGATTTAAAATCTATTAATCATTCAGCCCTACTCTTGGATAATTTCACGGATCATACTGTTGTTTTTTAAAGTTCAATCTCATGTGGAATAGTTCACTTAAAAGAGCGAGCTTTGTCTGTGTCTTTAATACTGCGAAAAATATACAAAATCATCTTTATTATGAAATACATGTTTGATTACTCTTTGGTCATGGTTGATGTACAACAAAGCGGGATTTGGTGTTAGCGGTTTTCATTCCTAAGAGGCTTTTAGGTTTTTAGTTACCGTGGCAGATTGACGTGGAACATTATGCACAACCTGCTCTATAACATGCTATGTTCAAGATTACAGGAACAATGTTCAAAAGTGGTAGGTTTTATGGTCAAAGTCCACGATAAAAGCCGCCCAGTTTTAGATGCCAAATGCAGAAAGACTAAATGAATAGACTTATATCAAGGGCACTTGTGGAGATTATTACATTCGTGCAAGTCTACAAAAATAATGTGCTTCTTAGATGTATTTATAAGAAACAAGATTATCATTTATATCATCATATATTCACTTATCGTAGTCAGCTAGTATGTTGCTGTGCTAGACTCTAGGCATTGCCCTGCGCTAGTTTGTTGATTATAAAATATGATTCTAAGCGAACTACAGCTTTGAGTCGTGGTTTCTTTGTATTTGTTTTATTTACTCCCTAGTCCGTTTCACCGCTGGTGTTGCAGTTGAGAGGATATAGGGTTAAACTCATACTCAGTATAATTTCCCCAAGGGGATGAATAAAGTAATCCCTATCTTCTATTCTTATTCCATAAGAGTATATCTGAAACGCATTATTTTAATGGAATGCACAAATGTACTTATAGTCAGATCAACTCGTGTCCTAGATGGGCAGTGATATTATAAGCCTGTGAATTTACACATTCACAGTTTGCTCTTTATTTATAAGATATGCAGATCTTCTGACAGAAGACTTCCAAGGAGGATAACCCTAGTGATTGGGAAACTGGGTTCTTTGCGCCCATCGTAGCAATGATTAGCCTGATTGAAGTTGTTAGCATACGTTTAGCCAGGTGGAAATCTTTTGGAAGGAATGAATAAATGGTTTCATCGCAAGTCCTACCACTGAACCCATGTACCACATATCTGTTTTAGCCTGGCGATAGTAAACTGTACACACTGTGCTCATGTTTGTTAATTTACCCATGCTACTTCTATGAAGGAGATCAAAATCCTCAAGTAAGAAAATATTGAAGGTTGGTGGTCCAACTTTCTAGTTTATTCTGTGTAATTGTCTGTTGATGGATGTTTTTTTCCACAAGCAACCAAGCTCGACACCAGAATTTAATTTAGAGGAGAAATAGAATGACTCTCTTCCCTCTAGCTGGAACATTTTGAAGAGGCCGTACAAGACAGCTGGATTGTTTCCATTAAAATGTGGCCTGGTGCAGCTTCCAGAGTTATAAGAAGGAAGAGGGAGTCTATTTGTGATTTCAGCCAACATGTAATATGATTGAAATGTCTGCAACTAAAGCTGAATAACTCTGCCTCCCTCCAAAAGCGAAAGCAATAAGTATAAACAACAGGCAGAGCTTAAAAGTTGAAACTTCATAGAAATGCATGGTACTTGTTGGATGTATTTCATCTGAATTTATCATTTGAAACAAACAATACTTAAAAACAGTCTAGTTATGTTCTTGTGGGGCATCTTTATTTCTCGGTAGGCTACACTAAATTGTCAAAACCGGCAATGGAGTTTGGCGTGAACTAAAGAACAGCATAAAAGCAGATGATGGGAGTTATAAATATGTCTATGTATCAGGGTTTCCGTTAGCCGGTAATTACCGGTTTTTAGCTGGTAAAATGTAATAAATCCGGTAAATTCAAAATCTGCCGGTCAAAATGTCCGATGCTCCGATCGATTGGCCGCCGATCATTATCGGCCGATATTCACTCTTAATAGCTTGATCTGTGCTCTCTCTAAAGGCCGATCAGGAGAGCTGGGTCTGATCCATATGGACATAAACGCGAGTGAAGTGTAACCGGGCGCGAGAGAGAGATCAGATCAGCTGCTGAGTCTGACCTGAAGCCCCGCCCACTGTTTAGCGCGCTGCACGAGAAACTGACGGGCTGTCAGGAGAGAGGGAGGGAGAGAGGAAAAGAGAGGATCCGTTTCTCCCGTGTTATTATTCAAAGTTAATGTAGACTTTTGAATAATGTACTTCATCTACTACAAGTAGTTTATTTGAATGTAATAATTATGTTTGTTGTGGAATCATTTATTGAAAAATGAATCTGAACTTTTCGATCTGTTACGATTATAAACTGAAGCAATATAAAAATGACTCCCATTAACTGAGTTTTAAACATCAGCATATCCGGTCCTCCAGTGATTACCTGCTAACGGAAAATCTGCTACACAATTCTTCTTATTATTATTGAAACATGACCGGTAAGTTTCAAATGCGTCCGGTAAAATAAATTCTGTTCGGACATTTGACCGGCGAGAAAAAATCCTAGCGGAAACCCTGCTATGTATATGAGCAATCTGTTGATAAACAATTTAAGTCAGATGGGTGATGCAAAAATGGACTGTGTGGATTTTAGAAAGACGGGGAAGGCATTTGCAAAAGGGTCTAACCTCTGAATTGACCTCGAACGCAGCAGATGGTTTTCATCACTGCTGCCGATTTTGTCAGTCAGGCAGTAAAATAAGACAACCACCGTGCACATGACATAATCAGCTTTCTGTCTTTAAAATACACAACGTTTTGCACAGCCAGTGTCTGGGAAGACTCAGTATGAATGTGTTTCATGCATATGATTGCAGAAACGGTAGGCAACGAGACAGGATTTTGGTGTCTAAAGCATTACGGTTTCGGTTTTTAGTCATAATGACCAATCATATTTGAGCAGGATTCAGTTGAATGCATGAAAACACTTTGTGTGGACAGCAGAAGAGGCGTTTGTTATAGAAATAAAACAGTGTAACCCACCGCTTAGAATGACAGAAGATGATTTGGTAATTATTTGTGAAAAATCTCCTTCTCCAGGCTCACTAGCATCAGACCTCTAGGGTTGGAAGATTGGTGTTGTGTAGGTGTTAGCAGGCTGTGTCTGTGTAGCTGTTGGTGCACTGTGCATGTTGGTGAGGACGTGGGAGTATGACTCAGACAGCAGGTGAATCACTTCAGGCAGACACACCATCGTATTCCCTCTCACACGTACAGTTAGGGTGTCAAGGATAGCCTGCAGAGAGGATAGCATACAACTTGTCTACCCGATTTAGCCCAGTTAACCCTCCACTGACACACACACATAAATGCACCTGCTCATAGACAGATGAGGAAACACAATGCAATATATGTAAAGTGCTGCAAAAGAAGCCAGAGGTCCATCATCCCTTGGGTCAAACAGAAAGTTAAACTTAACCATCCACGAGGGCCTCGATATATGGACGTGTCTACACAAGTGTTTTTGTTAATGAAGGGGGCAAGCCTCTTCTCAGCACTGGACGTTTGATGGGCCCGTTCATTTATCCTTTATTCTAAAAATGGTCTTTAAATGTGTGAAACAAGAAAAAAATATGGAACTGTAATCCTGTCTGCCTATAGGAGCGACAACAGTTCATTTTCAAAAGTTTTTCATGGGCCGCTCGTCGCTTTTGACACACTTGATTTACATAAAGTAGCCTAGACCTCACCTTTATGCAAATGATCATGTGACGCATCGTCATTCCGATTGCATGGCTAATTATGTGGACAATGAATGAAAACGATGGATCCTGTGGTTATGTACCATTAGTAGACATGCATATGGATGAATGTGTGTTCATGTTTTATGCAGATCGGCCATGTGCCTGTGTGTGTGTGTCCTGAGTTTGCTCAAATGCCACAAAAGGTCAGCCATAGCCCTGGCCTAAATTTGTGCCCAGACAGCAAACCATGACAATATGCATACACTACAAACACACACACGAGCAAAGAGTGTACGAAACGCAGAGAACGCACCGACAGCAATATATATATATATATAACAGATATATCTATTATACATATATGTGCGACGCAGACATCAATATGCCCGGGGCATGATATTAGTGACGTCACACGTGTCAGCAGAGCGCCAAGGACACACTGCTCTCTGCTTCCTCATGACACACCGAGGCACAATGAAGAGGAAGTGCTGATGCAAACATGGCAAAATACATTGGAAAGAGGAATATCGCCAAAGGCAAAAACAAAAAAGCACACCTGCTTCTTTATAAGGTCAAAGAACACTGCTCTCATGGGGCTCCATTGTAACATTTTATGTTTGAACCACATTTAAACATGCCCACACTATATGTCTCCTTCACACTGCAGTCACAGTCGATAATAACTCTTAGTGTTGGTGTAGGGAGAGTAAATAGTCATGTTTCGCCTCTGAAACACATGGTGTCACCAGTCTGGGGGGGACACACAGAGTCAATCAGATGCAAGAGAAGAAAAAAGTACTAGCCAGTGAGGGATCAAGTACTTTTTTTTGTTTTACTTGCCACCAATGCTGATAATGCTTGAATGAGTGTATTTTTGGTGTTAAATGATTGCATTATTGAACTATCTGCTCCATCCACTTGACTTTTCTTCACTTTCAATAACCCTGTACAGTTTTGCACATACTGTACTCACACTAGGGCTGAACGATATACCGTGTCATGGCGATAACCGCGATATGCACATGCGCGATATTCACACCGCAGGGACGTGCGGTTTTATTCATTTTTTTAAATGCTAACGCACTTTAGCACAGAATTCAAAATAAAGATACCCTTATTACTTATCGAAACTGCACATACAATATATCCGATTAAATCTGAGACTCCACAGATTATTTAAGTAGCTACTGTATAGTATCTAAGTGATCCGATCTCGCGACAGGGGAAGCAAACACAGACATCACAACACGTACCTTAGCTTTTACGGGAGATTGTCTCACCGTAGATGTCAATCTGATCAAAAGATGTGTTCAATGGCATTAAAACGAGAAAAAACGCTGCTGAATCGGTTAATCCAGCTTTCGACACCGTCGATCACGGCATCCTCCTCCATCGTCTGCACTCCACCATCGGACTCTCTGACTCTCCCCTTGACTGGTTCAGATCATACCTCACCGGGAGAACAGAGTATGTCTCGTTGGGCGAGGCAGAGTCGGGTACCCACAACGTCACCTGTTGTGTCCCTCAAGGATCAGTTCTCGGCCCCACCCTCTTCACACTCTACATGCTCCCCCTTGGCTCTATCATCAGCCGACATGGAGTATCATTCCATTGCTACGCTGATGACACCCAACTGTACCTCAGGATCAACCCTACCTCCTCTGCAGCCCTGCCTTCACCCACACTCACTGCCTGCCTGGAGGAGATACAGGCGTGGATGAAGCAAAACTTCATGAAACTCAACAGCGCCAAGACCGAAGCAATTATAGTTGGCACCCCACACCAGGTTCGGTCATCCACCATCACCACCATCACCTTCTCCGGCCAGGACATTACCCTCTCCTCAATAGTCACCAACCTGGGTGTTAAAATGGACGCCCATCTGACCTTTGAGGCCCACATTAAACAGCTGTGCAAGAACTCCTTTTATCACCTCAGGAACATCACCAAACTCCGCCCCACACTCACTCTGTCTGACGCTGAAAAGCTGGTCCATGCCTTTGTCTCCTCCAGGCTGGACTACTGCAATGCACTCCTCATCGGGATCCCTAACAAAAGCATCCAGAAGCTACAATACATTCAGAACAGCGCTGCTAGGATCCTGATGAGAGTGCGCAAGTATGATCACATCACCCACATCCTTAAAGCACTACACTGGCTACCCGTGAAACTAAGGATTGAATTCAAGGTCTCCGTCCTCACCCACCAGTGTGTCCATGGAACTGCCCCTCCCTACCTCAAGGAACTCCTCACCCCCCATACCTCCTTACGGACCACCCGCTCCAGCAACTCCAACTTCCTCAAACCCCCCAGGACTAAGCTCCGTACTGTGGGAGACCGGGCCTTCTGCTCGGCTGCTCCCAGTCTGTGGAATGCTCTCCCCGACCAAATGAGAGCACCACAGACCGTGGAGGCTTTTAAAAAAGGCCTCAAGACCCTTCTCTTCAAAAGAGCCTTTGCCTAGACCCTTTTATATCCCTTTTATTTATTTTTTTTATTTTTTTATTGCTTTTTTCTTAATTCTACCGTGTTGTGTCATGTTTATTTCTACTGTTCTTGTTGACTACTTGTAGCACTTTGGGATCTGAAATCAGATATGTAGTGCTTTATAAATTGAATCCATTATTATTATTATTATTAATCCATAGGTTAATAATTTATCTGTGGCTTTGGAGCAATTGTTTATAATCCATTATTCCATTTGTATGTAAAAATCGCAGCACCAAAGTTAGCTGCTAATGGTAGCCACCAGAGTGTATGCAGCTTCCGGTTTTGGCTACGCGTCACTCTCACTCCTTATTTGGTAATGTGTGTATTAGACTGTTGCATAGCCAAGACCGGAAGCAGCAGCCACTCTGGTGGCTACCATTAGCAGCTAACTTTTGCTCTGCGATTTTTACATAAAAATGGAATTATGGATTATAAATGAAATAATTTTTTTATACAGATACGTTAAAAACCTATGGATTAACCGATTCAGCCGCGTTTTTTCTCATTTTAATGCCATTGAACACGTCTTTTGATCAGATTGACAGCTACGGTGAGGTACGTGTTGTGATGTCTGTGTTTGCTTCCCCTGTCGCGAGTTCGGATGACTCAGTGATGATACTATATACCTAAATAATCTGTGGAACCTCAGCTTTAATCGGATATCTTGTATGTGCAGCTACGATAAGTAATAATGGTACTTTTATCTTGAGTTCTGTGCCAAAGTCCGTTAGCATTTTTCGCTCAGGGGTCATTTAGATGCTTCTTATGAGACTTGTGTTTTGTTTTGGTAAAAATGGTTTGTATCGTCAGTTAGCTGAGATTATTTCCGTTAATCTGGTATAACACATTAATAGGTTCTTAAATATTAAGATCCCCTGAGACACAGTGTCGTGAAAAAAAAAGTAAAGTACCCGCCGGGACCTTGGCGCTTAACAGGTTAAAAAAAACGCAATATATATCGCAGGGGAACAAAAAACCGCAATGTCAGTTTTTTTCAATATCGTGCAGCCTTAACTCAGACTGCGTATAAAATGTAATCTACACGTTTATATTTATAGTTTTAATTTCATTTTATATTCTAACTATTATGCAATATGTTATTTGCCCTTCTAGAATGACAAAACAATTGCTAGTTAAAGTATGTCTTATCTATCTAATAAAAACTCAACCAGGTCCTAAAATCTTTTTTCTCAAACTATCAAACTCAAATCTGCAAAATGGGAAACATTATTGTGTCCCTCAGGACTATCATGCATACAGTTTAATCCTATTTTTGTATCTGATTTTTGCACAGCATCCTTATCGGATCCCCAAGGGTGTGATATCTGACTCTGTACTATGCAATAACTGTCCAGTAAAGGCAAGACTAAAAGAAAAGCGTTATTTGTTGAAGCACAAAACAAACCCCAGAACTAGATCATTCACATACGAGTCAAGTATTTCACTGGTTGTATATTGGTTTGCACTGTCATTTCCTTTGCAGCACCAATATGTGAGGGCGTAACTGATGTAATCAAAACAATTACAGCCGCTAACAAACATGAACACTAAATCATAGGTTTCCCTGTCATAAGCGTTCCATCTAGTGAGGCCCCACGGGCTCCCTCAATCATTTTAAAAGTGAATTAAATGTCTTCAACCAAATAAATCAGAGAAAGGCTGCCAGTGAGGCGACAGTGTTTCAGCAGCCAGGCGCCTCGGTGCAATTACAGCGTAGACCTTTAACTAAGGACCTTGTCTGGAAGAATAATGTAACGGCGCAGAATGAGAGAAAGATGGAGCGATTGATGCAGCAGGGCGTGGTCACGGGAGAGCAATTCAGGATGTGAGGGGAAGGTGATATCAAAATTATGCAGGAAGACAAGAGATTAAAAGGAGAGCGGGGTGTGTAAAGAGCCGTTTGGGATGTAAAATAGGCTTGAAAGGATTGAGTGACGAGCAGAGGGCTTCACATAACCCCTCATCATCTGTATTCCCCTTCAGCGTCCAAGGATGCAAGCATGAGAGGGATGAGAGCAGGAAGGACAAAGAGGTGGGGGTCAAATATAAACTCCTCCTCATCTCACTGATGCTGCTACATCTGGAGGATCCTTCATTTAAACTGATTCCAGCCCTTTGGGGCTTTTTGGATGCCTCCTCTGACCACATGTGTGCTTGGCAGCTGGATAGTCAGATAGTTAAAGGGAGGCAATCCTCATGACACGCATTTTTAAACAATTATCATCCGATAAAACAGACCAGTCTCTGCCAGTCATTTTTTTTTTTTTTTTAAATCGGATGACGTTATCAGTGATTTTAAACTGATTAATTACCGAAATAACATCAACCCTGTGGGCGGCGCCATTTTGACGAGTCACATGACTTATTTTACCGGAAGTGACGTGAACTATGCGTTTGGTGTCGAGGACAAATTGACGTATGTGCTTTGTTCATGTTGTTTACTCTAGTTACTCTCACAATTCTATTGAAATATGCCTCATTGTATCGCGAAACATTGCCACAATTCGGATAGGAACAATCTACGGAATGCTCGGTTCCATCTATTACCAACGGGTAAGCGTAGGAAGTACGTTCGGAGGCAGTGGCTAGCGAAATGTGCTCGGCCCGAACCGAAAGATCCACAGGCGCATGTATGCAGCGAACATTTCAAGTTTACATAAAATGGGATTTATTAATCAACCATTACTTAATGGGGATGCAGTGCACTGCCAATGCCAGCCAGCGTAAGCACATTACGCAGCAGACTTTACTTAATGTTTACTACGTAAGGAAGCAGGAATTGCAGGACCCAGAGCGCACGGAGCACAGAGCGGACAGCAGATAACGGAATTGCAGTTTTATTTTCTTATAGATTATCAGAACATTTCAAAGGGGACACAGTCACATATGGATATTAACCTATGGATTAACTACATCATCGTTTTTATCGTTGAAATGCCATTAAAGACCAGTTTAGACCAGACAAAGACCAAGGTAAGCCATGTTAGCCTAGTGCATGTTAGTACCTAGCGCCACTTGTTTTGATGTACGTTTTTGTTGATAACGTCGCGAGTTTGTATCTTTCAGTATTGAGGTGAGCGCCGTTAGATTCTGTGTCTTTACGATCATAAACGATGTGCAGCTAGGATAAGTAATAAGGGAGCTAGGAGTGATTTTCGGTGCAGTAATAGGTTAGCATATTTCGCTCAGGGCTAATTCAGAGGCTCACTGTTAGCATTGTGTGTTTATTTTGAAGAAAAAAATGAAAAAGATCAGTTAAATTAGTTTTTTTCCCATTATATGGATATAAAATATTCATAGTTTATAAAATATTAAGGTTCCTTAGACGTTGTTTCCTGCAAATGACGCGATTTCGGCCCCGGAACCGGGTCCGTGGGGCCTAAGAGGATAACAGAGTATGTTTTTATTTTTTTTTATAGTTGTATTTGGATGGAATGAATACCTATAGTGATAATTCAAAGTAAGTCCGCCTGGACTTTATTTTTTTAAACTTCTTCCTCGGCTGACAAGTCCGAACTCAAATACTCCGCCATGTTTTCGTTGTATGTTTACAAAGTGAACGCATAGATGACGTCACGACCTAGTTTTTCGGATCATGTGACTACTGAAAATGGCCAAAATGGCAGCTGCCTGACGGAATATACAGGTTTTGATAAAAAAGAGATATAAAATCATTCTTTACCGGGGAATATCGGTGATTTCTTCAGGGTATGGTTTAAACATAATGTTTCACTAAATACTGAAGTTTTGATTAACTATCTAATGACTGGAGCTTTCCTTTAAGAAGGGGTAATAATGATGCTTTACATTAAAATGCAGAGGAGGTCTCTGAAAACAGAATTGAATCTCAGCATTAAATCTGAAGTGATGGCGATCAGCGCGTCGGAAAACCAACAAGTGCTCGATTTGACTTTCATTAATATAATTCCAGAAGCTCAGCACCTTGAGCCGCTCTGATTCTTGCTTATTTTATCAGCTGCCAGGAATACATTTCTACTTTTTAATCTTCCATATCAGATAATTGCACTGGTTCTGTGGATCTACTTAATCTGAAACCGTCTGCAGCGCCGCATGAAAACTTTGCGCAGCACTACTCGGTGCGAGCTTATCCAATTCATTGTTTCCGTAACAACGCTGATTGAAAGAAATCACATTTAATGCAATCCATCCCCTTGAGAAATCAGAAGGCACAAATACTGAATTTCAAGTATGACGGGAGAGAGCCTGGGCGAAGTTACAGCAGAGGATAATTTGGGAAGCATTGTGAACGGCTCAGTGAGGCGAATGACAAATACTGATGCCCAGGCTACAGGTTGATAGCAAAGTGCTTTCGATAACAACAGTGGACGTGAATGCATAATGTCCAAAAAATCCGATGTAAGCTTTTAAAATAATATAACTTATCACCATATGGCTCTCAGTCTCCACTGTGTTACATTAAAGTGTTCTGGAATAAATCAGAAAACAGGAGTGGGAGTTAACAGCTGGAAGTCCAATGCATGTTGGGAAGCGGCGATGTGTAATGGGTTACTAACTCCAGGGACACAGATAAAATATGCATACAGACACACACACACACACACACACACACACACACACAGGGACAAAATTAGAGTGGAATGGCCGCCAACCTGAGCCTACAGGCTTATCATCACCATGTGTTGGAAATACACACACACACACACACACACACACACACACACAAACACACTCACAAAAACACACTCAGATTTGCCGGCTGGTGAAATCAAGCTGGCTTTGTGACTAAGTCCTGAAAATTAGATAGCTTGCCGCTATTGCGCCATATTGAGGGATCACACACGGAAACACACTTACTCACACACGTGTACGCATACACGCACAGATTATAAAGACACCTAAATCTGCTCTTTCTTGTCCCTCACTCACCGCACTCCTGGCATGTGCTACTGCTGACTTGATTACATTCATATGCCTTTGTGTGATGGTGTGTGTGTGTGTGTGTGTGTGTGTGTGTGTGTGTGTGTGTGTGTGTGTGTGTGTGTGTGTGTGTGTGTGTGTGTGTGTGTGTGTGTGTGTGGCCCGATCCTCCGGATTTCCAGAATCACCAGTGCAATCTGTTGTTGTTGGATGGATGGATGGATTGATGGATGTAGAGAGGGAAAGAGGGAGGGAAGGACGGAAAACATACCACAGGAAAACTAATTACAGAACAGAAGCTCCTTGGGCTAAGAAGCACACACACTCACACACACATGCTCAGCCACTGTCTCCGTTTCTTTCTCCAGCTCAGACAGACACTCACTCTGCAACTCTTATTACACACATGCAATGAAGGATGGGTTATCCGTGTCCACCTTTACCTCAATAAAAGCCTCGTGATTGGACAATCATCACCATACAGTCACCTCTACTGTCGTAAAAAAGTGAAATACAATTTAATAAAAGTCAAGGACTCGCCCTGAAAACCAAACAAACACGACTGGAGATCCAGAACACGCTGCATCTCACACAAAAAGATAAAAAATGCATTTGTCCGTGAAGACTTGAACCATCCAATAAATCTGATTTGACCATATCTTTTTACTGCAGAGACGTTTTGTGCCACAAACACTTTTTTTTTGTGTGTGTGGATGCCAGCTGTATCAAAGAGACAGAACGTTGGTGGGGAATAAACAACACAATAAACGAGACAGCCTGACACATTGGAATTTACATCTCGGTTGTATTCATCATCAGCCCGGCACGGTCAGTGGACTCACAGGATGGTTCCAGGCGGTAAAGCCACATAAAATAAGACGCCTGTTGTTTTATATGTTTGTCAAATGTGTGCATTATACATGTCTGTAAACGGGCTCCAATCAGATTTGTACAAGACGACCATTTATGTAAAAGAAACATCATGAAGGTGTGTTTCAGTGCCCTTCATTCCTAATAGACTAATGACACTTCAACTTTAATAAATGTACCTTACCAAAACATACTAAAGTTTTATTGTATGTATTACGAAAAAAGTGATATGTTTTGTTGCGGTCTTAAATCAAGCCTCGAGCTGCACGAATCGGAAAGAACTAGCTGAGATTATTAAGCCATATGATTTACAATATTGAAAGGATTGACCCTTTTTCATCATAATTCTCCTCAACAGAGGACGTGTACAAAATAAATATGTTTTGCTAAGTCTGTAAGATAAGATTTAAAAAGCAGGGTTTTCTCTGCATCTATTTAATACTTCGATCAAAAAGGCATTTTAACCCATATTTAGCGTTTACCTAATGTTGTGGTCCTGTGATTACATATTGCGATGTTGATAACATTTAGATTCATTCTGCATCCCATTTAAATGACACATTAGTGTGTTTTGAGGCAGCAGCTAAAGGCTTTAAGGACACTTGGTTTTGTTGTCTAAGAGTGAAAGAGTGTAAGATAAAGTGTACGTTCAGATCCGAACCGAGGGTCATCTGTTTATTAAAATGACTATTATTCACTGGCCGACATGTCATCCTTCACCTTTAGAAAATAAGAGAAGAATGCCAACAAAAAGCTCCCAGAGGCCAGATTAAAGACTTCACATTTAACAGCCCAAAATACAGATATATTCCATTTTTATTGTATGAAACAGGAAATCTTAAAGTTGGAAAGGCTTTAACTAAAGAATGCTGGGTATTGTTTGATCCATCAGTGACTAGATTGATAAATGAATTATCAGAATTCTTGTAGATTGATTTTATATACATCTACGATTGAACGCTACTTCGTAATCAAACGTAATGTTTTTTTTCTTTCTGCATGATAAAAAATACAGTACTCAACAGAACAAACTCATCCATCCTGTATCTGAAGCACTTCTATGTTTATTTTGCAACCAAATGTTATTTGTTGTTGTTGTTTGATACATTGAAGAAAACATTCACAAAATGATGATTGGTAGTGCATGTAGAACAAGCATAATACTGACTAGCAACCAACTCTGTATACCCAACACGTCTGACATGGGAGTAAACGTTCTTTTGGACCGACTTCTCTTGTAGATAAATCATGGCCCATTTTTTCCTTTTGTATCAAGTGGCAACATAGTTTGTTCTTGCTTGGCTTTGCATGTCCTGCAATGACGATACTGAAAGGACTTTTGTCGAGATACAGTTCACAATATCAATAATAATCCTTAAAACTCAACAATAAAGGTTCTGTAGTGGCTGATTTCATTTCCACTTTTATATTTTAGCTTTTGTGAAGCACACAATGGCACATTACATGATTGCTGTGTGTTTAACTGAGAGGGAGTCAGGCCTCTTCATAACCTCAGGAGAAGCCAGGTTGTGTCTAGACCGCAGCCTGAGCTTTTTATAAACTAATTGTAACGTCCCTGAAGGTGGCTGGTGTGAATCGTATTCCTAACGTGCATCTTTCCTACAGCACAGCAGTGAGCTGTATTTAAAACATCCATACAAACAGGAAAGGATTGGAATCCAATTTTCCTTAATACTCTACCTTTAGCAGTAGTCCTGGGAAATCAGGTTTTAATCCCTGCTGGATGTGTGTTGTGGATTAGAGCCCCACAGAGTCAAGATCTAATCTGAAGTGTGTTTGCCCCGGAGCTTTGACACAAGGTGTAGCTGGAGACTTCAGCGCCCAGTGTCACCAACTTCCTGAAGTCATAGTCCCTCTATCGCAGAGATGTACTGCTTTAAACTGACTCAACCAGTAGAGACTGTTGAATATAATAATAGATTTGTATTTATGTACAGCGGAAACAACATCCACATTCTGGCAATTGGATGACCATTAAGTTATTTCTAAAACAAAAGTACTAAATATCATCCCAGCTTCCCAAATTTGAGACTTTGTGCTTTGTGTCTGTTTTATATCATTGTAAATCAAATATTGTTGTGTTTATCCGGCAATTCAAGCAGCTTTAAAACATTGCTCTGGGCTCTGAGAACTTGTGATGGCCACTTTGGAGAGAAACCAAATCGATAAATAAACTGACACATTGAGAAATGAGCAGCAGCCCTGATTTGATACACTGTGTTTCTTCTGTTTAGGTACATTTTCCAATTTGCTATGCTGTCTCCTCTGAACACTGGATTCTGGATTTGGAGGGTTGGAGTGTGCCTGTGTCCTGTTGAGGATTCGTAATGTGCTCTGTGTTTGTCTGCCCCCCCCCCCCCTACATATCCATCTGCCTAATCCTGGCCTATCACACACACCTTGTAAAAGAATGCGTATCCCTCCAATCACAACAATATGCACCCAATCTGCCGGTCATAAAAATGTGTGTGCCTGCAAGCATTTTCTTTCTCCCAGGTGCATCACAGAGGTGAAGGAGCTTGTGAGCACAAACCTGAGTGCTTGTATTGCTATTTCCCAGCATGTGTTTTGTGATGCATGGTGGGAGATGGGACCCTGTTCTATCACAACAACACTGCACTGAGTTGCTGGGCAGCGGCATGTCCTAAGGGATTAAACTGAACAGTGTGCAAACTCGACCAGAGAGGACTAACTGTTGATTCCAGATACCTGTAAGTTCTATTTGGTTTCTAGACCTCTCTGTTTCATTCATTCAACTCTGTATAATTGTTCTGTAGTTATTCTGGCTAAAATTGTGTTTTGAAATCTCAGAACAGCTAAAATAGCTGTTTTTCAGGCAGAAATCTGGGTTTCACAGGTCTCACTAAAAAAATCTATTAGGAAGCTGCAGCTGATTCAGAACGCTGCTGCTCGAGTCCTCACTAACACTAAGAAAGTGGATCACATCACTCCTGCCTTGTGTTGAAAGGTGCTATATAAATAAACTTGCCTTAACTTATTTTTACAGAAATCTTAAAACTGAAACATTTGCTTGGGTTAACTTTGATTTAAATAATTGTACAACTACTAAGGGCTTTACTAGGTGTAATTGTATTAGGGTTAACATTAAAACCTCTGTAACAAGGGTATATTCTGAAATGTGTCTGTAAAAAGTGCATTACAATAGGCCTGAAGGCTCAACTGATTGTGTGAAGTGACACAGTTTCTTCTGGTGCCCATCAGCTGCAGAGAGTTAACAAATTAAAAGGGGCGTGGGCCCACAGCTGTAACAAATCAGGACTGGTGTCCATTTTAGGCAGCACTTTCCTGGAGCTCCTGCGTCAGACAAAGACAATAGAGTCCTGCGGGAGTCAAAGACTGACAAAAGGCGCTTTCACACCGGAGTACTTTTCCCAGTATATTTCCGATATAGTTCCAAAAATGTGCGTTCACACCAAAACAATCCGGAACTAGAACTTAGTTCATGAGAACCTTTTCACCCCCTTTTCAGTCCCTGCTAGAGAGCAGGTACTTTCATGGGAGAAAAAGGTTCCCATTTCTGATTGGCTGGGCGGATTGCAAACCACGCCCCGTAAAACTCCCAAAAGGTTTTGTGAAGCCGCCATTTAATTTTCCTTGCATTAGCATTAGCATTAGCCCAGCAAAACGGAGAGAGAATAACTTATGGCAACACAAAATAAAACATGGGAGCGGTGGAGATGAGGAGATGTTGGCGTTTCTGGCGATTTACTCGGAAAGGTTTCAGTAGAAGCTGCTGGGAAGATTACCAGCAGTTTTTACTGAAGCCAGTCGCCAACTCCAGGGACTTCCGGCCAGGGACTTTGGGTGGCAGTATATGTCGTGAAGTTGTTTGCGGCCTGCCAGTAAACTCAAAGCAGAAGAAGAAGAAGTGACGTCAGCGGCTTAATTTGTGTAATCTTCCCTCAGGGAATTATTCCGGTGTGAACGCGATCTGCTCTTTAGTTCTGATGAACTAAGTACGGCAAAGTACTTGGTGTGAAAGCGCCTAAAGACAATAGAGTCCTGCGGGAGTCACGAGGGAGGCAAAGAGGAGGCAAATCCTACTTTGATTGAGCTAAGTATTGCAGGAGTTTTTTAACCCCTGCTAAAACATATGTATATTCTCCATTCCTGTTCATCTGTCCTCTCACAATTATTACTGTGCATCTCCTAATCGTTATAACCGGCCTGCTCTCGTCTATCCCACATGCTCCACTGGCCACAATTTCAGCTGGCCTGTGGAACTGCCAGTCAGCTGTTCCTAAGGCTGACTTCATCTCTGGCTACGCCTCCCTGCAGTCTCTGGATTTCCTTGCTCTCACTGAGACCTGGATTACTCCATCCAACACATCCACCCCAGCAGCTCTCTCCACAGCATATTCCTTCACCCATACACCCAGACCCACTGGCAGAGGAGGTGGCACTGGTCTCCTGCTCTCTCCCAAATGGAGCTTTTCCCTCTTCAAACTACCTAACTTCACTCCTTCCACCTTTGAATTCCACGCCGTTACTGTACATACAACTAACCATTGTTGTTCTCTACCGTCCACCAGGCGCCTTGGGGAACTTCTTGGAGGAATTAGATAATCTCCTCTCACACATCCCTGAAACTGGCCCTCCCGCTGTACTTCTCGGAGACTTCAAACTCTCCAGACAGGGAAGATATCTGAACTAACATCTCTTTTAACCGCCTTTGCTTTCTCACTGTCTCAATCCCCACCAACTCATAAAACTGGCAATGTCCTTGATCTCATATTCTCAAGCAACTGCACAAAAAAAGGGATCCAAGGTGTGAAGCGGGTTTACAGAGAGGTTAGAAGCTAACCTCTCTGTAAACCCACTTCACACCTCGGATCACTTCTTCATTTCATTCTCACTACCCCTTTCCAAACATAACAAACTAATCTCTTCTCATTCTGCACCTGTCCGCCGTAACCTTCGTTCCCTCTCCCCCTCTACTCTTGCCTCATCGGGGCTCTCAGCCCTCCCTTCCTCTGACTCGTTGCAACTCCTGCCTCCAAACTCTGCTGCAGAAACGCTCCTCTCTACTCTCTTATCCTCTCTGGACTCTCTCTGTCCTCTCACATCTCGGCAGGCTCGTCAGTCCCCTCCTGCTCCCTGGCTAGAACCATCCTTCGGGCAGCTGAGCGGAAATGGTGGAAATCCAAACACCCTGACAACCTCCTACTCTATCAATCTCTCCACTCCTCTTTCTCTGCTTCGATCTCTCAGGCAAAAAGCACATTATTTCAAGATAAGATCCAATCTTCCTATTCCAATCCCCAAAAACGATGTTCTATCTTCTCCAACCTCCTTGACCCCCCCTCCTCCATTCTTCCAAGCGACTTTGTTAACTACTTTGAAAAAAAGGTTGATGATATTCGCACTTCTTTTTCCGACTCACCATTAGTCACTACTGGGTCACCAGACACTGACCTCTATTTCCCCTCTCTCTCTCCAAGTGAGGTTCTTACCCTCATTACCTCTGCCCGCCCTACCACCTGTCCTCTGGACCCTATTCCCTCAAACCTCCTTCAGACTATCGCTCCTGATATTCTACCGTTTCTCACCCATTTAATCAACACTTCTCTAACTTCTGGTCGCTTTCCAAACAGTCTCAAGGAGGCAAGAGTAAACCCTCTCCTAAAGAAACCCACTCTCAACCCGTCTGATGTTATAAACTACAGGCCTGTCTCTCTCCTCCCGTTCCTGTCTAAAACACTTGAACGCGCTGTCTTTAAACAACTCTCCTGTTATCTCCATCAGAACAACCTTCTGGATCCGCACCAGTCTGGTTTCAATGCAGGTCACTCCAGAGAAACTGCTCTCCTCGCTGTCTCTGAGGAACTGCACACTGCCAAAGCAGCATCCCTCTCCTCTGTCATCATCCTTCTGGACCTGTCTGCTGCATTCGACACGGTGAACCATCAGATCCTCCTTCACACTCTCCAAGAACTTGCAGTCTCAGGCTCTGCACTTTCCCTCCTCATCTCATACCTCAAAGACTGCACCTACAGGGTAACTTGGAGAGGGTCTGAGTCCGATCCTTGTCAATTAACTACAGGGGTCCCTCAGGGCTCTGTCCTTGGTCCCCTCCTCTTCTCTCTGTACGCAAACTCGCTCGGATCATCTCTCAATGGATGTCTGCTCACCACCTCAAGCTCAACCTTGACAAGTCTGAACTGCTTTTTCTTCCAGGAAAAGAGTGTCCCACTTTTGACCTAACAATTAACATCGGCCCCTCTGTTCTTTCCCCGACTCAGACCTGTCCTTCACTGCAAACATCACTGCAACAACCCGCTGCTGCAGATACACTCTTTACAACATCAGGAGGATACGTCCCCTCCTGACCCAGAAAGCGACACAACTTCTGGTCCAGGCTCTCGTCATCTCACGCCTAGAATACTGCAACTCCCTCCTGGCTGGTCTACCTGCATGTGCCACCCGACCTCTGCAGCTCATCCAGAATGCAGCAGCTCGCCTGGTCTTTAACCTTCCTAAATTTTCCCACACCACGCCGCTCCTCCGCTCCCTTCACTGGCTTCCAGTAACTGCTAGAATCCACTTCAAGATAATAGTACTTGCGTACTATGCTGTGAATGGATCTGGCCCTTCCTACATCCAGGACATAGTTAAACTGTACACCCCAGCACTCCGCTGTGCATCAGCCAAACGGCTCGCTGCACCCGCACTGCGAGGGGGACCCAAGTTCCCATCAGCAAAAACTTGTTGGTTTGCTATCCGGCTCCAAAATGGTGGAATGAGCTCCCCATTGACATCAGGACAGCAGAAAGCTTACACATCTTCCGGCGCAGACTGAAAACTCATCTCTTTCGACTCCAGCAAAACATTTTTACTAACAAAGCACTTATATACTAATAAAGGACTGGCTTATCCAAAGCTAGTTGAGTAGCACTTGAAATGTTTTGCCTCTATGAAACCTGATGTACTTATATGATTCTGTTTTCTTCAAGTTTGTATCTTCTTGGTCGAATGCACTTATTGTAAGTCGCTTTGGATAAAAGTGTCAGCTAAATGCAATGTAATGTAACCAGAGACAATCAGACACACCTGGTCCATTCTGGCCTCTTTCTCCTCGCTCTGCCTTTCTGTTTTCCCTCTTCTACCTCTGACTAGGGATGGGTATCGTTAAGGTTTTAACCGCTTATCGATCTAGTCTTTTAACAGTACTTTCATTGGTTCTTTTGGAGAAAAAAAACAAGGTAAACTAACTAAACAAATTGTGAACAAAACTAACATTTCTTTTTACTTAAATTAAATAAATAATATTTCACATCAAAAGAAACAACAATGTTTTAACAAATCGTATTAAATAATCTGATGACAGAACTGTAAACAGAACAGCTGAAACTTTAACAAAATAAATAACTCAGTTACCTCTAATCATCAACCTATGTTTGTATAATTGAGTTAACTCCATTTGTTGCTGCTAGCATACATAACACCTGACGTGGAAACGTTACTCGTGGATGGGACGACAGAGCTGCTAGAAAGACAGTCGAACCCGGTGCATTCCTCCGTCTGAATGTGGTGCACTTTTGCTAAATGTTTCGACTTGCTCGTGTTACCGCCCTGACATGCACTTATTGCACTTTTGGTAACGAGCATTGTCCACATCGAGACGGGTAAAGTTTAACCACACCTCGGAGCATGTTCTCTCCGCCATCTCCTCCGTGTGTGTGTGTTGCTGCATGTAGCAGCTGAGTGTGTGTAAACTGCCCCGCCCCCTCGCAAGCAGGCGGAGGAGAGAGATCTCTCGTCTGGATTGGAAAGATCGAAATTACTAAAAAGACTGCATTTTGCAGTCTTTTTGCGTATTAGAAACGGAGTTGGCGACACTAAAACTGCAATATAATGTTTGTGTAGCAATAATACATATGACATGTCTTCAGTACCAATAAAAAGACCGGAGCTTAACGGTACCCCGGTCTTTAATAATTCAGCCCCGGGCCCGTTTAATACCGGCGATCGGTACCCATCCCTACCTCTGACTGTTTCTATACACAGTCTGTTCTCACTTCAATGGGTAAAATACTGAAGCTTGGTCCGTGCCCCTCGGTATCTGATACCGACTCAGAGGCATGCTTTATCATCTGTATGTGACGCAACGGGCTTTCAACCAACTCATATAAACACAAACCTTGCAATTATTAGAAAGTCTTAGAGGTGCAGGAATCTCACCCAGGAGACTGGGTTCGTCACTCTCCTTTATCAATTGACCCGTCCGTCCCTTTACCTGTAAGTCACGTGGCTAAATGGTCAGTCAATAGTCCCTTGTAACTTGCAATGCACCTAACTTGTTTAGTCGTGAGTCACATGAATCGTTTCTCATTGTCTATCACAAATCATTTCACTTCTTCAATGAGGTTAAGGTCAACCACATATTTTCCAAGCCTTAATCAAGAGATTAGGCTGGCACCTAAACTTTCTCTAAAGATGTAATAATATTTTTAATTAACACATGTAACAAGCTAGGATTTTGTTTTAACAAGTTGCGCGTGAGAATGTTTTGATATACAAGACGTATTTCTCAGTCTGTTTCTTCCTGTGTGGCTGTTGATGTGTTTGTGGCAGTTCATCAGCCAATCATTCAGTCAGTAAGTAAGTCTGCTCCCCTGACAGATTGTCCATTATTTCATTTCTCCATCGCCATGCAGCTACCTCTCCCTCTATCCATCTACAGTTTAATGATTCCAATTTCACACTTTCACTGTCAGAACATGCACTTAATTACATCGCCAGCAAGTTTACACACTCCCACACACACACACACAGAAAACACATTCAACATTGATTATTCACAAATGAAACCAGCTCCCTGAGGAACGAGGACTGAAATTAGAAGGTGGGATTCGAACCCCGAATTCCACGTGGCAGGATTTCCCGAATGTAAAGTGTATGTTGCGCGGATTTCCAGTCACCAAGGCAACAGCAAAGGTGCCGTGGCAACAAGATAGGCAGCTGTAGCACTAAGTAACATCTGTTCATTTGCAGCCACATCTGGCAGCATCCCTCCCTAGTCCAAACACACTCTTGCATAGAGCAGAAAGAGTGTCTCGGGTGATGGGAAGGGTGTTAGTGTGTGCACGCATCATTCATGTGTGTGTGTTCTTGCATGTGAGCCTGCATGAGCTATGAGTCACAGGGCAACATATGTACGCTCTCACCCTCCAGGCCAACCTGATGTTACTGTAGAAGGAGCCCAGCGCGTCAATTTCAATTGCAGGAACATATCTCCTGTTTTATTGTGTTACCCCTCCTCCAGCCCCAAATGAAAAGTATAATTATGTAAAACACTCATTTACACACTTGGTTGGAGTTAAGCTGCAGAAAGCCGAGAAAACGGTGAGGCATGTTTGCATTGGGAGAAAAGCAGCTGAGAGATAAGTGAGTCTGTTTAACTACAGTTGGTTTACTCAGAGTGCACGAGGACCTGCTGCCAGACTTAAGCACTAGAACCAATAGACCCCAGCTGCAAGGTGCACTCCAATACAAAACACACTCCGTGATATCTCAAGGAAGGGAAATACACCTGCTGGTTGCACAGAGTTTAAATAGTGTATTTACAAAAAACGGATTATCTATTTTTCCCTTGAACTCCATTCTAATGTTTCATTCCCAGCTGTGGCGGCGAGGCTGGTGTTGCTTTCACCTTGTGAGTTAGTTTTTAGTGAGTGTGTGTCTGTGGGCAGATTTTAGTCACTGCAATAGCATCATTACGTGCAAAAGTAGTCACAACACTTAACAGGTGTGTGGTAGAGATCAAATTGAAGGACACGTTGTGCTCATAGTAGGGGGTAAGGGGAATAGCCCGATATTGTATTGCGGCTGGTGGGATCTTTTTTTCGTAAGATTGTCACTTTTGCTTACTACTTCTGGTTCTTTTACATTATACAGAATGCCTCTTCTTTCTCCATAGTTATTTTGTTCATTACCTTCTTATCTTATCTTCGTGTTAAGTTTTCTTATCAACCAATTGGGTGAGGGGATTGGACGAATATAATCGACATACAAACTCACATACACATTTCTGTGAATATATTGAAAATATGTCATACGTCTCCTGTCTGTTCCTACTCCTGTTCACACTTCTTACCTGCTGATGTTTTTAACATCTTAATAACTCCCCTGATACTGTCTAATCTCCACATCCATCTTCTCATCCTCTCCAACCTCTAGCCTCACACAAGTGACTGTTTTCTGAACCCAGTCTACCTTAGTTACTGTTGCTATGTATGTCAATGTTTCCATTCTCGCATTTATGAAGTTTACGATAATAAAAAGTAGAGGATAATCACTTGACATTTTGAATTGATTGTATTAAGCAATGGGTCTTTACATTTCAAACAGATGTAGACATGCTTCTCGTTAGATTTAATTAGCTCTGGAAAACTAGCTAATCAGGTTTATTCTAGCTATGTTAAATGAAAACTATCAAACCTTGTTTCATTTTTGTTCTTGTTCCCCATGATCCATTTATCATGTTCATGTTCTCTGACTTTTACACCCTCGTATGCCATCTGAAGCTCTCCGATATGTCATCTACAGCACACATTTTCATCTTTGTCTTCTCTCATGCTTTCATGTCATTCCAACAGTCCTCTCTTCTCATATGCCACCTCCCATCTTTACTCCCCCCTGACATCATCACCCCATCCGCATTACACATTCTGCTCTCCTGTCACCCCCACCCTCCCTCCTATCCTTCCACTATCTCTCTTCCCTTCGTCAACCTCATCCTCTCCTGCTGTTGCAGTCCCTCATCTTTTTGACCCTTTCCCCTCACCAATACTCGCAAACAATAGGGAGACAGGAATATTAAGATGTGAGTCCATTTTCATATTATTCATTCAACATAGTTTTAAAAAGATAATTGAAAAAGAAGTGTTTCCACAAATGTAATATCAGCCTCTTTTGAAGTGCCTACCCTCAAAACCTAATGAAAAATGGAGCCAATTGAGTGTTTTCAGGATAGTGGGTCACGTGAGCTCGTGAGCTGACCTATTTATGACTATAATAAAGCCTGGATACTATATGCGAAGGGTAATAAGATTTATTTTACGGTATATTCTTTTAGTGTTGGTTTAGCTGAAGATGTGTGTTTTTCTGTGTGTGTAGGAGTACAAGATTGCCGTGCTCAAGGGTTATGTGCAGTTAAGAAATGGTGAATCAACCACAATAACATTGTGATAACTTGTTATATAATAATAATAATAGATTTAATTTGTTAGCGCTTTTACAGGTGCTCAAAGATGCTTTACAGATATAGTGAAGAGAAAATAAAATAAAGGAACAACAAATAAATATATAGTTAAAGTTAAAGTCAAATAATACAAAAACAATCACACATTAAAAGCCAGATTGAAGAGGTGAGTTTTTGTAAGTTTTTTGAAGGTGGTGAGGTCAGTGCAGTCTCTGATGGGTTGGGGGAGTGTGCTCCAGAGGGAGGGGGCAGCGACGGAGAAGGCTCCGTCCCCCCAGGTCCGGTGATTGATGTGGGTGGGGATGGATAGGAGGTTGGCTTCTGATGAGCGGAGGCAGCGGGAATGGGTGTGGTGGTGCAGCAGGTCTGTGAGGTAGGGGGGGCCCTGATCGTTGAGGGCTTTGTGAGTAATCAGGAGGACTTTGAAGTTGATTATTTGACGGACGGGGAGCCAGTGGAGGTTCTAGAGGACGGGAGTGATGTGGTCTCGGGAGCGGGTGTGGGTGAGGAGGCGGGCAGCAGAGTTCTGGATATGTTGGAGTTTATTGATTAGGTTGGATGGTATGCCGTAGAGGATGCTATTGCAGTAGTCGAGTCGTGAAGTGATGAATGCATGAATCAGGGTTTCAGCAGCAGAGGAGGAGAGTGATGGGCGGAGATGGCAATGTTTTTGAGGTGGAAAAAGGCGGTCCTGGTGATGTGATTTATGTGATGGTTGAATTTGAGCTGACTGTCGAAGATGACTCCGAGGTTGCGGATGTGAGGGGGGGGGGAGATACAGTGTGGCTGTCAATGGTGAAGTTGAAATTCTGGATGTCTTTGATACGGGATGGGGGGCCAATGATGATGATGTCTGATTTGGCACTGTTCAGTTGGAGATATTTTGTTTGCATCCATGCTTTTATTTCTGAGAGACAGTTGGTGAGAGTGGAGTGTGTTGTGGGGGTGATGGTTTTTGTTGAGATATAAAGTTGGATGTCATCGGCGTAGCAGTGAAATTGAAGGTTGTGGCGACTAATTATTTTGCCAAGGGGGAGCATGTAGAGGATGAAGAGGAGGGGGCCAAGCACCGAACCCTGGGGGACGCCTTGGGACAGAGGAGCAGTGGAGGAGGTGCAGTTGTTGATGTTGATAAACTGATGTCTGTCGGTGAGGTAGGATTTCAGCCAGGAGAGTGCAGTGTCAGTGATGTTGAGTGATGATTCGAGGAGGGACAGCAGGATGGTGTGGTTGATGGTGTTGATGGTGTTGATGGTGTTGAATGCTGCGTTGAGGTCGAGGAGGATGAGGATGTTCAGGTTGCCGGAGTCAGAGGAGAGGAGGAGGTCGTTTGTGATTTTCAGAAGAGCTGTTGTTTCTGTGCTGTGTTTTGATCGGAAACCGGATTGAAATAACATATAATAATAATAATAATAATATTATATAACATTATATGATGGCTTTCGGGGGCGGCGCTTGAAATCAGCTTAAAGTGTCAAACAGTATTATCTAGGGGTGTAACGGTTCACAGAAGTCACGGTTCGGTTCGTACCTCGGTTTGGAGGTCACGGTTCGGTACGGTTCGGTACAACAAGAAAAAGCAAAAAAAAGTCCCAAATGCATAATTCCAGGTTTGTTGTTATTTATGTTTGAACAGTAGTGCAAGTTTCAGTTTAAAAATAAAGAAATCTGACATTTTGAATAATTAACTGTATTAAACAGTTAAAAACAAACCATACACAGTACACTCAGATGGCCATATTATCTATAATGGCTGATGTCAAACAAAACAAACAGTTTCATCAAGCTGTAAAACTAAAAAGAATGTCTTGAAAATATGACATCATAAATAATAGGAAAGTGTTTCAAGAGCGCAAAGTCGTTGAAAAAATATGCCAAAAGCTTCCGTTATTTATTTTGGTCTCTCCGCTCTCATGTCTATTGGCTTCTTAAAAACAGCGGGGATAAGCTGTTGAACTGCTGTTGTCTTTTGCCGGGCTCTGGCAAATCTGGGTGATGCCTTCTGATATGATTTAGCATGTTTGGCGTGTGTTACCATTAGCATACCGCACCACTGTAGAACAACGGCGACACACCCCCGACACACCGTCCTCGTCCGATCCACCACTCGCACACTTAATCGTTATTGTAGTCCACAGGGAACCCGAAATGTTCCAACACAGCTGATTTAAAAGAAGCAGGTGGGTTCTAGCTCCTGTGTTTTATCTGAAATCGCCATACTAACTTTTCTTCTTCTTGTATTTTGTTCGTGTTGTTGTTGTGTTTCTTCTTGTTCTTCATTTGTCGTTTAAGGGCGGCTGGCAAACAGCTTTTAGGCGCAATACCGCCCCCTGGATTATATATAGTGTAGTGGATACTGCCCTGAATGAAAGACTTTTTTCCCACTCGTAAAAAAAAGGCGTATTCGTCGTGTGACTGCGTGTGCCGAACCGTGACGTCTGAACCGTGACGGTACGGGCCGAATACGGATACCGTTACACCCCTAGTATTATCTCAACACATGCTAAGCAGCTGACAACCAAACACACACACACTAAAGATGCACAGGGTTGTGCACACATTGGAACACTTCCAAATTGAACTAGAAGGTCACAGAGAACAAATATCAAGCCGATCCACTCACGCACAATCACTGAGGAGGATTTAAAAAAAGCTTTGGCCGTTTTAAAATGTTTAAGGACATACCGGACATACTCAGCTGTACTTCTGACATATGCCCCAGTCTTAGAGGACGAAGAAGTTCACCCAAAACACATTAAGAAAGACAACATAATGTATGTCTGGAGCCTTTTTTGTTCGCACACGAAGATCAGATAGTAAAGTCTAATGGTGCTTGTCTTGAACTTGTGCAGTTTCATAGTGTCAGCCCCCTCGAAGCAAAGAGCAAGCACTCTCTTCTTCTCGTTGTTAGCTGTCCGCACAAGCAATCAACAACCACACAAAGAGAATAATCCATCAGAGAATGGAGAAAGATACCAATTTGCCCACTAACAGCAGCTTCGACAGACCAGAAGGTAACGCAGGATGGAAGGAGATGATTCATTTTTTGAAAAGACTGTTATTAAGCAATCTGTAGCACTCGGTTCTGGCTTGCTCTAAATGTGTGAATGAAATTCAGAGAAGAGTAGAGAGTTAAAATGTACAAAAGGCAGGTTGAGGGAGAAAGAGTGTAAGGAAACCACAGTAGTTGATCACAGTTTTATAAATGCAAGACCTCAAACGTGTAAAATTGTCTACTAAGATGGATAAGGATAAAAACTTGATGGAACCACATCACATATTACTCTTGGATGGTGTGCAGTTTGTACTGGCAGTCTGTGGTTTGAGTCAAAGTCAGACATCATTAAGATTTGAACATTTACCTTCTTTATTCAGGAACCGTCAGGATCTGTGGTCCGTGTTTCTAATGGTAAAACGATGAAGAAAGCGACAGCAACGAGGATGAAATAAATGTTTCTGGTTGATGGTCTAGATATAAAGTGCCATTTAAAAATAAAATTTGATCAGTGTGCCGACGATTGTGAACTGTCAACGGGGGGGGGTGAGGAGCTCGACGCTCGTGAACTGTCAACAGGAGTGCGGGGGGAGCCTCGCTGCGGGGAAGCAGTGTGTGGACCTCTTTCACCTGTCGGCGCTACTTACATGATGCGGTTTAAACACATTTTAATGATTGGTTTAAACGGCATAATAATAATGACGACCGTCCGTTCTGTGATTCCCCAGAACACACAGATGGCCAGTCCGCCCCTGTGTAGTAGCATATTATTTCGATGAGAGATGAGCAGATCGCCACTGGGCTTTCAACTAAAGACACAGCCACGCAAAAACTGCGGTATTTGAACAGCTCCTTATGGGTACTGCAATTTGTGACGTGCGGGCACGCTCCGGCAGCACTAAACCCCTGATAGATTCATCATGGAGGAAAGCAGCAGCAAGTCGACTGGAGTTAAAGAGAGCGGGGCTGCGTTGCGTGCATGGCTTGCTTCTGTAACGGGGAGACCCGCTCTGGCGGCGGTCTCGTTCAGGATCCGAAAATATTTTGCACACTTATTCCTAGTGTGTCGCTGGTTATGCTGCCGCGTGCCCCCATTGGCACGTGTGCCAGGGGTTTCACACCCCTGGTCTAGACTGTGGTTATCGTTTCTAAAATATTAATTGTTTTACCTTTGATAAAAGGGCAACGTTTTTTTCTACAGTATTTAAAATGCTTGACAACTATTTTTGTTTACATCATGTAATTTGATGTTTACAAGTAATAATTAACTGTTTGTTTTTTGGTTTACCTAAAATCCATTAGCTCTAGCTTAATGGTATGTGTAACACAGTTAACACATTTTTAAATCTACATTTTTGGTAGTTAATTACTGGTGATCCAATAAAATCTGAATGATGTAATTTGTTTAACTTATTCTAGGAAGCAAAAGAGTTGTACCTTATTTTACACTGTGACTTTATAGGCTCATGAAGGGCTTTATGTTGTGTAAAATGTGTTTTTTTAGGGTAATTGCCATCTGTTGCATTCTCACAAGTGTTCGTACTGTAGAAGTAGCTGTGGTTATACCTGTTTATTTGTTAAGTGTGTATATGGGTGTGTATACTGTTCACCAACGCCATAAGAAAGGATAGAATAAAAGAAGGTTGACAGAGAAAAGAAAAAGAAAAAAAAGAGAGAACACAAAAAGGGTGAGTGTGTGTGTGTGTGTGTGTGTGTGTGTGTGTGTGTGTGTGTGTGTGTGTGTGTGTTGTATCTAAGCCTGATTTGTCTCGCATAAATTGGCTTACTGCTTAGTTTGTATGTATAAAGGTCTGACATAGTACTGTAAAGTGTCCAGACCCCTCCCTCCCCTTAATTCCAATCCCACCAGCCAAGACTGACCGGCCGGCTGTGGCGTGTGATCCTATCAGGGTGTGTGTTTGTTTAATGCCCCACATCACCTCCTATCCTGTTGAAACAACCGGGGTCATCCATCCTGACTACAACAGGATACACACACACACAACACACACACACACACACACACACACACACACACACACACACACACACACACACACACACACACACACACACACACACACACACACACACACACACACACACACACACACACACACACACACACACACACACACACACACACACACACACACACACACACACACACACACACACACACACACACACACACACACACACACACACACACACACACACACAACACACACACACCACAACACACACACACACACACACACACACACACACCACACACACACACCACACACACACACCACACACGTAATGAAGACAGGAACAATAGAGAAAAACATTCACATATAATCGTAATACCCACTCGAACAAATGTCATCCATACAATAGCGTTGAACAGGATTTCAAGTGGAAGTTCACGTCTTCATATACAGTAGATAAGTGTTAGAGAAATAGATGTTCATTAGTTGGCAGTGGCACGCATAACTTTTAAAGGTAACCAAGGAGACATTTTTTTGATTCATCCTACAGTGCTGCTGATGTTCAACCCACAAGCACAATTGCTTTTTACAAATCTGCCCAGATACAGCTTGATTCATGTGAAGCTGATGAGGGTTAGGGCCAAGGCTTTGCATGCTGTGCGCTGACTGATAAGGAAGTAGGGAGGTTTGATTTCAGTTGCAAAGCTAACAGTTAGATCAAAAGCCTGGAATCAACTGGAACACCAGTAACCCAGAGACGATAACTTGGAGTCTGCTTTAGCTTGGAAACATACATTCAAATGCAGGAAATACCTCCCAACGACTGGCGGTGCCGACTGACAGACTGTTGCTCCAGAATCCCTCCATCTTTCAGGCCTGCTATCTCACACACGTCTGATGGAGCAGATATTCTTTAGGTTTAATCAATACAGCTGTCCACACTGACAGAGTTACTGCAAAGTGTCTTTTTTTAACCAAGTATGGAGAGCAACATTAGGAACAAGAGCTGAGGATCCAACCGCTGTTCTGCAAATGGTTTAAAGGGCAGTTTCATTTAATCCAATCATGCCGTTCATAAAGTATGACTGATCTTCCAGATAACCAGTACTTTGTCAACCTTTTGGAAAAATACTTTTTCAGAACATTGTCGGATGAGCACTTTCAAAGTGCTTTGGATCCAATTCTTATTTCTAAGCAATGTCAAAAAATCTACATTCAACAAAACACCCAAATCAAATGTTTATGCTACACAAGACAGCTATAGGAAATGTAAACAGAGCTGATTATCATTATAAAAAAAGATTGACAATGTTTTGGATTGAGATATTTTGTGGATTATAAAGCTGCACAATTAGTTAATTATAAAGAAGATGCTTGAAGATGTGTAATGCACTTGATAATCTTATTGTCATAGATTGTTTTAAATGTACAGTATTAACAAATATAGAATTGAAGTATTAACACAATTGTGTGTATGGATTTTTGTTAAGATTATGTAATGAAATAACATTTGGTGGATGTACTAAGTTTATCTTAAGATAAATTAAGATTGCTTTGGTTTGCTTTTTCAAAATTGATGACATTATTGTTGAGTTATTATTTTGAATATGTGTTTTTGAGTTATAAGTTAAAAATGACCAAAAGGGTTACAAAATGAGTTCAAGAACCCAATCAGAACAGTTTAAGTGTCTGTTGTAGGAAGCACACATCTCTTCCAAATTGAGCTTGTTGTGTGTTGGACAAAGTGTGAGCTTCCCATGATTAACATGCATGAAATTGTACCGTGTATTACATCAATGTAAAAATAGCTGCAGGCAGAGTTTCCCACGAGATCCCCCAACAGTATCTGATGTAATGCACTCTTTGAGCTCTTCTCTGTTGCACACACAGTTTCGATTTAGATTTGAGTAGGAGAGAATTCCATCCCCTGTGATCACAGCCTATGAAGTGTTGAGTTATGGGTAATATTTAAGCTGTAAAACATATTCTGCAGTGCCCAGTGCTCAGGCCACATGTGACGGGCCAAAGAGGTCAAAGCAAATCAGGATCTACATTTTGACGGTTATCTTTATAGAAAGCACACCAACAAAATAAATCCTTAAAAATGTGCTAATTTTTAAATCAAATATGATTTATTTTCACGGTATGAAACAGAACTGTTGGCTTGCTCTGTTCTGAAAGCCCTATTGTTATGTAAAAAACATTCAGCAAGTTGATTCTCTATGTCATAAATAACAAGAAATTGAATTTTTCATCTCATTCTGAAAAATGTTTTTATCATTTGTTCCGCTGTTTTCCTGTTTTGCATTGAAAACCTTGCTATTGTTGACAAGGGAAGGCAAGATAAAGCAAGTTATATTAAACCAGAACAGAACGGTTTACTCTTTGTATTATTCATATGAGGTTATTTGTCAGTGCTGGAAATGTAATTACCCGTGTGCTTGATATTATAAAAGTAAATGTCATTAGGGGGAGAGCGGTGTGTTGCATTATTAAAGGAGGACGATGCCGAACATGCCGAGCTGGCTCATCACTCTCCCACTGAGCATCAGGGAAGTGAGAAACTAAAAGTAAGAGTTTTATGAGAGAAAATCCCTGAACAGAGCAGTGTGGAGTTTAGCAGTTGGGAAAATATCTGCATTGGGCCTAGGAAATAAATCAACATGAACTATAAGGTGATATGATACCAGATAACGTCCTAGTATAATAAAATATGTTCTACAATTTAACAGACTGTTCTATTGTTTGCCTTTAGCTGCTTATTCATTAAATCCACATTACTGAGGATTTTTTTTTTTAAATATATTTCATATTAGGTGGTCAACCCTACAATATTGTCACAATGTCAATGTGAATAAAAAAATGTCAATATGTTAATCTCTTTATTTCGCCGAGCACTCGTGAATGAACTAAGATGTATATTAGAAACCAAGGGCATTTTCTAAATATTTTTCATGTGCAGCCCAGTTAAGGCCTTTATCAGAAGGATGCATGTTCTCCGTTGAGCAACCTCCTACCAATGCTAAACATAAACATCCACGCTGCAGGCACAGTATGTGAATTTTCACAGAATGAATTTAATATTTGAAAACCTCCGAATGTAACATGGCTTTTGGATCCCATTTCCTTTACTTTTGATATGGCGAGCCTCAGAGTGATGTGCAACTTTAACTTATTGATTGACAATTTGATACACTACTGGCAGAGCGCATTATATCTGTATCTCTCCTGAAATCCTATTAATATGCTCAGAGTGTAGAGCTGTCCACAGTTGAAGAGACACGCTCAGAGGAAGCTCGCTGTCCTTAGATCGACATTTATACGAGCAGACAGCCTCAGTGAAGGAACTGAAGAAGGTGTTTATAAACATCGGTCAGCGGTGCATAAAGACACATCAGCAATTACATCTGACCTGTATGCACTTTAGGCTTCATTTCTCCTGTCGACATCTTGTTGTACACAACAACTCTTTTGAATTAATCATCTCTGTTGAAGTGCAGACTTACATTATTTAAAGCCCAATAACAAAAAGCTGCAAATGCCTAATTGTATCCTGATAGCCTAGAGCTCCAATCAACTTGAATACCCAGGGAATGTATTCATACACATGCATGAGTTGACAATACATGGATTTGTTTAAACTTTAAACACAAAGCATAATTACACAATATTAGCCTGTCACCCGTTTTTGTGGAGCAATAAACTGAGTAAACAGATGGGATGCTTTTACAGGAAATTATATATGATACACTCTGTAACTGCTGCAAATGTTTCTAGGGTAAAAATCCACCAGTGGGTTTGAAGAAGCACTCTAACTCATGTTGAGTACTGTTGAGCCAGTAAACAGGTTGTATAATGTCCTCTGTGACTGAAGGGAGCTTTTTAAAGTTAGAAAACACAACATTGATGATAAGGCTTATCTTAGCTAGGGGGCTTCAACAGAGAACGTTTCAAACTGGAGGTGGAGAGTGGGTGGGTGGCCTGGGTGCTTACTAGGCAAGGAGGTGCTGATGAAAGACGCTTTCAAAAGTCAGAATATAATTCGATTTTCTCAAAAAAACATGGCTCTCAGTTATGTCGAACTGTCAGTCCACTATTTTGGTTCAGACGGAAACATCTCGACAAATATTGGAGGCATTGTCATTGAATGTGGTACAGAGATGATTGGCCCCCAGGGGAAGAATTCCACTGACTTTTGGGATCCTTTGTCCTCTGGCTCCTCTAACATTTTGACATATGTGGCCTTGAGTGGAACAACTTAACCTCTACCTTTCTATTTTGGACCAAATTTGGTACGAACATTCATGGTTCCAAAATCATGAATTTGAGCTTTGGGTATCCTGACTTTTCTAATAGCCCCTCCATTGGGTTGAACCACTATTGGATAACATTGTGCCCATTGTTATGGCAATTTAATGGTGGATTGTAACCACATTGATAATCCTTTCACTTCTTATCTTGCACCACCACCAGGTAGTCTGTTCGATATGTCCGATACCATACAGTTCACCTGTCAAATCTCCTGATGGTTGTGAATTTATTCCACCAATCATAATGATTGGGACCAAACTAAGGCCTGTTAAATCACAAATCGTGAGTGTTCAAAATCTATTTCCATTCGTTTTTAGAGGATCTCATATCCCTGTTGGTTTAAACCAGGGTCCGGCAACCTTTTTGATAGAAGTGCCATTACAAAAAAAAATTGTTTTCAAGGTGCCGACGATCGTGAATTATCAACGGAGGAGGGGGGGAGCCTCGCTGCGGGGAAGCTGTGTGTGGACCAGTCAGCGCAACTTACATGATTCCGAATTTAACAAACACATTGAAATAATTCCGTCCGTGCGTTCTGTGATTCTCCAGAACACACAGATGGCCAGTCCGCCCCTGTGTAGCATATTATGTAGATGAGAGATGAGCAGATCGCCACTGGGCTTTCAACTAAAGACACAGCCACGCAAAAACTGGGGCATGTGTACAGCTCCGTATGGGTACTGCAATTTGTGAAGTGCTTTCCTCTGTGGTGAAACGATCAGCACTGCACCACGGAGGAAAGAAAGTCGCCTGGAGTTAAAGAGAGCGGGGCTGCGTTGCGTGCATGGCTTCCTTCTGCAGGTAACGGGGAGACGCGCTCTGGCGGTGGTCTCCTTCAGGATCCGAAAATACAATCTTAATATTTTTGCACACTTATTCCTCTTATTCCTAGTGTGCCACTGGTTACGGTGCCGCGTGCCAATGCTGGCACACGTGCCAGGGGTTGCCGACCCCTGGTTTAATTTTATTTATTTATTTGAAAGGTTGCTCTTGATCTCGAAACTAACAACAAAAATGAACCACTTTTATATTAATTGCGTTTATATTTAAAAGCTCACAATTTTCCCGTCAGAGTGGCTGGTCAAATAGTTTTCCATCTGCTAGTAACTGAACATTTGCTTTGAAATTGTTTCTCATTTAGATAACTCTCAGATTTCATTGAAAACACAGTCATTGAATCGTCTGAATTAGGGGAGAAAACAATGCCAGACCTTTGCGGCTCATTCAGGGTGACTTCATCAGAGACCTCCCCAAACAATACAATCCCAATATTGTATCACAATGCTCGGCACGATAAACAATACTGCCACATATGCTCTGTTTCAGCAAGCTCGATATCACCCACTTTACTCCAGATTTCATTTGATTATATCAGACAGTAAATAGCAGAGGCAATATCTCTCAGCACAGGAATCAATTATGCAAATAAACAAAATAAAAAAAGTGTTCTATGGCTTCAGATTCAAGGTTTCAGATATTCAAGTACACTGTTAAGGATCATTCGTTATGAGGAATAATGTTCCTGTGATTTCACATCATGCTCGTTGCTGCCAAGCAATCGAAATACTAGAAGAAACCATTACACTGGAAATAAGTATACAACTGGAGAAGAGATGGAAAATAAAAATCTTTGTAAAAAAAAGAATCAATCGAAATGCAATCCTTGTACAAGACCAGGCACAGTCTGAGAACTGGCTGTCAAAAAGGAACATCACCATCAACGTGGTCACTCTTACTTTGTCTGTACAGTACCTACTGTGAGGCACAGAGGAGCCTTTGTAAAGCGAGGTAAAAGCAGGCGAGCTGACAGGATAATGACTACTATTACCAAATGACTGCTGACAGACGATATTATTGAAATTCAAGCTATTAGCAGTCATCTGAACCTTCTGGCTGCACATTTTCAAGGATCTTAAATATTTGTGATGAATATAAAAGAATTTCAATGCAGACATAGAGATCTAATAGCATTGTGGATTGAGCCTTCACATGGCATATCTCTCGCGTTCTCTTTCTAAGGCAGGAAAGTCGCCTATTTCCTTCCTTCCTGTCCCCACCCAGAAATCAACACTAGCAAACACACATTATGTCAAGGATATCTCCGACCTCATCATCAACCATCTCTTCCTTCTTGGAATCTTTGTTATTTATTTTCCTTGTTTAGTTCTCACCTTCTTGACTTTGTTTTGCTATAAGAGTCGACTGTTTGCGTTCTCTTCCACTTCAACCTCGCAGGCTCAACATCTCACTTCTCTCTGGAATTGCAACACTTTGTCTCATTAAGGAAAGAAGTTGACTCCTTTCGGATAACTTTTTGTCTGTTCCTAATTCACTAACCCTCAGCCGATGCCCTCCCCTCTCTCGTTACCACCATCATCGCCCCAACCTCCTCACCCGAGTCGTTCTGTTTCTCCTATAATAAGGCAACACCGCATGAACCCGCTTTGTTTCACACAGCGTCTTTTTCCCTATTATTTATTTTCTTCCATCTCCCTCGTCTCTCAGCTTCTACTCTGCTGCGCCCACTTACCTACACTTTCTTCCACATTTTTCTCTCTCCATCTTACTGACAGCAAAGTTCCACAAAGTTACTCTGAGGAAATGGCATTTCAATGAATTGCTCGCTTCCATTTTCTTTTTACATACTGCATTTGCAGTTGAAAGTACTTTACAGAGTTCAGACAAAGTTTGCTGATAATATTGAGCTTCAGTGGTGTTTGACTGAGGCTGAATCTGTATGAACATTTTAAATGTATCTTTGTACATCTAAAACAACATTTAGAATGGGCTACGCTAGAAATAATTAGCTGATATCTGTGGCCAATGTATTTGGCACCAGATTAAAAAAATATGTTGTCTAATTATTCGTTGGCAGCCAGTATGTACAACTTGAATTTGGATGAGAAGCAAATATATCTAACATTTTGATTAAACAGTAAACTGTACACACTATTTTCACAAGCTAGTAATGTAGAATGAACCTAAAAATACGTTATATCATTAAAGTGTATCAAGGTAATTCAGACTTCTGATACTGACGTGAAGAACACTCATTGCTGTGTTGGTCTTGTTCAACTGAATAAAAGAACAGTTTACAGTTGGCTTATGACGCTTAGAGTGGTGTTTCTTTGCTCAAATTTCGAACAGAACGACTGAATTAGCCACAGCTGACATTATTTAATTTCATGTATTAGGTTCCTCATTAGGTGTAGCCATAACAGCAGCTATTGTCCCTGGAGTAATTCTTCTTAACAAGCTCTAGTTAGCTAAAGCAAAGGACTTCTATGGAGAAATAAAAGTCAACTAAATAAATCAATGTAGCATATGCTGTTAAAGGTCCTCTGGATTGTAGATTATACAATAGTAAAGCAAGTCTAGTACCTAGCTAAATATTATTAGAGGATATTGTCAACTGCCTTGGTTGAGCTTCACAATTGTGTTCAAGTCGATTCGTTTTTCTTAACCAATCGGACTTGATAATAAAACGTATTCTGTTTTAGAAATCTAGAATTCTTAGGAGTTTCAGCCACCGGAAAGTGATTATATCTTAAGAAACATGATTCTCCTAATAAGCACTATTATATTAAATAGTAGACCTTTTATCAACGTACTCCAGTTTTAATCAAGTAGCCCGTAAGCATCTTAGATTCTTGGTATTTAATTACAAGAAAAGCATGTCGTATTAGAGGGTGTACAGTGTGACATGGAGCTTGCCAACAAGGTGAAAAGGACAGTCATTGTTCATAGCACTGACACTTCAGCGTGTACTCTGCCTCTCTTCTTCCTTCTCTTACTTCACCTCAGTTCTTTATTTCGTCTCCGCGGACACCCTTGTTTCTCCTATACAGTCTATGGTTTCTCCAAGTCCTTACACATTCCCATATGCTTCCTCTATGTCTCCCTCTATCTCGGAAAAAGCTTGTGTTTTATAAAAAGTAAACTATCCTAGGTTTAGCCCTATGGATGTATTCTCTCCCCTTTGCTCGTCTCTATTTCGACTGATGTGTTTAAGTTTTCACCTTCATTTCTTCCCGTCCTCTTTCCCATTGTTCTTGTTTCCATAATAGTGGATCTCTCAGTTTCAACTCTTACATTTTCAGAAAACCACTGAGAATATACAGTAGGAAATGTACTACAGAGTCATTTAAAAGAGAATAAACCGACATTAGAACTACATCGTCATATGGTGAGACCTTTAGTTACAAAAGAAATCCCCACCATGAAAACAATCCCGAAAACGTCCCACCTGAAAATCTTTACCATCATGATCGCCCTTTATTTAAACTGCTTTGTAATCTAATGCAGCTCGAAAATGTTCTAAACCTTGCACCTTAAAAGCACAAAAGAGATTGAATTACCTAATTGCAACGGTTTTAAAATGAACAAACAGCTTAAAGCTGGATGCTGAACGCCATCTCCATGACATCAAGGTTCTCCTGAAAGACTGCCGGTGGCAGGAATATCTGAGATGAATCTCTTCTTTGATGATCAGTTAAGAGTCACACAGAGGAACTCCTCCTATTCTTGGCTGACCTTGCAATGTTGTTTCCTGCTTTCATATCACCCTTATTTACCGTGTAACTTTATTCACGTCTGAAGCAGTGGCATTCATCTACCTTGTGTGCAAAGACCCGAAAATGCTGCATAAAAAGACTTGACTATATGCAAGAGACACGTTCATCATACGTTTTCTGACATCAGCGTCAATACACCAGTTGCCAGTTCTTTTTTGAAGTAGGTTTATTGAAAAAAAACAACAGCCTTGGTAGTTTTTTTTAAGCAACCTGGAGTAAAAAAAGTATTTTTGAATTTCAAAGGGATGAGGTTCTTTCGTCTCTGGGATTGGATATAAGGGTGGATGGATTGGCATCTAAGTGTCCAAGTTTGTTTTTGTGTCTACCAATAGCTTTTTTTTTACTTTATTGATCACCTTCAAGGCTCATGTTATCGTCTAGTTACCACAAGCTTTTGGTTTTATCCGCTGCTCCTACAGATATGAGTTGAAGTTTCCTGGACAGTAGGTTAGCACTTTGTATGGTGACCTATGCCAACGTGGTTGTTAGACTACTAAAGCTCTAAATAATTGTAGTTAATTCAAATGTAGCAGCCATTGTCTCTCTACCTACTTAGGCCTGGGATTTGCAAGCAAGGACATTTCAATTGTTTTCTAAAGGCTAGAAACGTCCCAGGAGGAGGACAAGCATTATTGACAAAGATTTCTGTTGGTTAAGCTTTTCCTGTGTTTTCTTTTAAATAACACATGAACTAAGAATTCATCTGAGGCCCTATTGTCTAAGAGTCCTATTGGTATTGGTGGCCAGATCTGCTTGTGTAGATTGGATTAGAGATGTTGTAGTAGTAAATGGATACTGCCCAAAATAACAAAATAATCTAGGCTTAGAGGTCCACTTGCATGCTTTTTGAAAACGTGTGTTTCGTTCTCAAGATAATAACAACTTTCATTACTTGTCCTGGTTTGGAGATTGCCTTTAGCGTTGAATGTAATTGGCTTACTATATTCTAGTTTTGATTGTGAAAAATACTGGTCAAAAATGTTAATATTAAAGATCCATTAACTTTGAATCATCATATACATCATCTTGGCAAAAAAATGTATTTAAACACAAATGTCACACCCTCCTAGAGAGATAAATGTCAACATGTCTCTGGATTTAAGTGGCTTGCTTTGTTTGTAGGGTTTCCATCGATAGCATTTGATTAATTGAATCAACCGCTACTGCTTAATGTCTCAGCATCTGTCTTATTTGTATACAGCCATTACTCTAGTGCAGGGTTAGCCAACACGGTGCCTGCGGGCACTCAGTCGCCCACAGGGGCAACGTGAGGCGCCCGTCGGGCACGTTCTAAAAATAGCTCGCCAAGCAAATCCAAAATGTATAAAATACACAAAACAAAAAAGGAAATGTAATTAAAAGAATCTACCCCATGCATAAACGAAACCTAAATCATAGTGAACTCTATCTAGTTACTACAACTCTATATCTATCTAACACCCCTCCTCCCCCCACCCCCACAATAAATATCGACCAATCACGTTCTTGCTTGATTTGCACAAATCCCGTTTGTGTCCCCCCACTTTACAAATATGCTTATTATTATTTTTTAACGGAAGCCGTCATCGCCACGGAGGAGCACACAGCCTGTGTGTGTGTGTGTGTGTGTGTGTGTGTGTGTGTGTGTGTGTGTGTGTGTGTGTGTGTGTGTGTGTGTGTGTGTGCACCCCTTTATCTATTTAATATAGATAAAGTAAGAAATCATTCCAATGTGTACTATAGTACAGTAAAAAAAAAACAGTTTAAAAGGGGAGTGATAAGTAAAATATGCATAAAGAAAAAGAAAGAATGCAAACTAGGTAACATAAGATAAGAATAAACAAGTTGAAATAATTTGTTATTGGTTGTGATCATATTCTAAAGATGTTTGGATTATTGAAAAGTATACAGCTCCCTTTCATCTGAGTGTTGAGAGCTGTATCCATAAATGCATGTTGCGCTCAAAGTGCACCAGATTGATGCATTTCACTTCAACATTTAAAAAAAAATGGAATAGAATAAGCACCTGGGTGTCATTATCACAGCTGAAACCAAATGACAAGAGTCTTTAAACACTTTCAGCAACAGCAAGCCATGATCACAATCATTATCAGTGCCTTAACACAGTATGTGTGTGTGTGTTTTCCTTAACCTTTCACCACAGCTCAGCGTGACACTCTAAATACAGATTCCACATCAGTGACAGCAGGTCCCCAAAGAACTCAGGAAGTGCTTAGTGACATGGGAAAACAGATAGAGTGTGTGTGTGTGTGTGTGTGTGTGTGTGTGTGTGTGTGTGTGTGTGTGTGTGTGTGTGTGTGTGTGTGTGTGTGTGTGTGTGTGTGTGTGTGTGTGTGTGTGTGTGTGTGTGTGTGTGTGTGTGTGTGTGTGTGTGTGTGTGTGTTGTGTGCGCGTGCCACTGTGAAACAAAGTTCTCTTTTCCAGCCCAGGCTTCTCGTTCTGATTGCTAATTAGCGACCTGTCGACAGTCGTTCCTGTGTGCGCCTCTGTCACTGCCGTGGTACACAAACGCTGGAATGGACACATTTCACAAACAAATAGGTAGAAACTTTTTTTCCAAGAGGTGATGTCTGAACAACTAACATTTGAGAAACACAAACAAGCTAATATTTGTTTTTTCCATCCACCTTGACATTGTCTGAAAGAGGTGTTTGTGGTGAATAAGTATTAATAAGTAAGTAGTCTCAGGAGGACAGTTTCTATAACTTTGTGGAGACTTGAATCCAGCCATGTATGTTCACCTCCCTGCACAAAAGAGACACCCATAACTCTACAGATGTCCTCTTCTATAATATGTGCAGACATCAATAAAAGGTTGCTTTCTATGGCAAAAATCTACTGGATTTTGAAGAAGTGAGAGCAGTGGGTGAATTTAATACTGAAACTACCAGGAAAAAAGTGAGTTTCAAATTAATCTCTCTAAGTGTAATCGGCCTCACAACAGAAAATATCAAAGTGCAAGTACACTGAGCATTATCGTGAAATATTAAGAAAGGAAGTGTAAGGTTTCAGCGTTAGAGTCTGAACTTATTGTTTTGTGTTTATTCTGGTGGCCTTGCAGTTTATTTTGATGTTGGCTCTGTCCTCTCGTTTCAGGTGTCATCACTTCCTGTCATGGTGATCTCCTGTTCTGGATTGTGTGCACCTGTGTCTCATTAAGTATTGTGTATATGTAGCCCAGTTCTCCTGTTGTCTTTTGTCGGTTCGTCTTGTCTACCAAGTCCATGTCTGTACTCTCTCATGCAAACGTAGAGCTAGTCGAACCTAGAGAACTAGTTAGTAGTCCTAGTAGATCCTAGAAACCTTTGGATAATAAAAAGATATCAAGGAAGAATCGTGCATTTGAGTCTTTGTGAGTCCTTCGTGTCAGAACGAACCGACCTTACAAGATGGACTCAGCCGATTCCACCGTGTTCAAGACGGCTTTGCAGGTGCAAGGAACACGCCTGCGTCAACAGGAGGAACAGCTGACAACAATGAAGCAGGGGGTTCAGGACGTAAATGCCCGTCAGCACAACTTCCAGTTAACAGTGACAACGGAAATAAATCACCTGGCAGAGACAATGCGTGACATACTTACGCACCTCGAGGCACGTCCTGCTATTCCTGCGGCAGAGTTTTCCGGTCCAGCGGAGGTCGGGTTTGTTGAGATCCCCGTTCAAATACCCATGCCATCGTCTTCACTCCGCCTCGCTTCACCGGAGAAGTTCTCCGGGGATTCGGGAAACTGTCGTCCATTCCTGATACAGTGCGATCTCCACTTCAAACATCAGCCCGCAGCATTTCCCACAGATCAAGCTAAGGTAGCTTTCATAGTATCTCACTTGACGGGAAGAGCAGGAGCCTGGGCAACAGCAGAATGGGCCCGAGACTCGCCTGTTTGCCAGTCGTTAAGGTTATTCATGGATTCTATGAAAAACATTTTTGACCAGACAGCACCTGGGAGAGAGTCAGCGAGAGCCCTGGTGAACATCAAACAACGGCAGAGGAGAGTGGCGGATTACGCGATCGAATTCCGGACCCTGGCAGCGGAGAGCGGATGGAACTCCGCGGCTCTTTTTGATGCGTTTCTGCATGGATTAGCGGATCCCATAAAGGATCAGTTAGCTCCATTAGAGTTGCCTGTAGAATTGGACTCACTCATTGCCATGGCTATCCGGGTGGACCAACGTCTAGCAGAGAGACGTCGGGAGAGAGGGGAGAAAGCAGCTTCCACTTCACTCTTCGGACGGGGGTTACAGAGGGAACACTACGGTTGGCGGAGGAATACCCGGACTTCGTCTCCAGAGCGACCAGCGCCCCCTAGCGCCGCGGAGGAACCGATGCAGCTCGGAAGAGCCAAACTCACCCCGGAGGAGCGTCAGCGCCGCCTACGGGAGCGGCGGTGTTTCTACTGCGGCCAGCAGGGTCATGTTCTGGCAGCCTGTCCAGCAAAAGATCAGGCTCATCAGTGGGAAGAGGGACGCTGGTGAGCCGAGTGACTTCTTTCGACCCTTCCTCGAGAAGACTGACTCAGGTACAAATGAAACTGAAGGATAAAACTGTAACTCAGGATGCATTAATTGACTCTGGGGGTGATGAGAGCTTGTTAGACTGGGAGCTGGCTAAAGAGTTGAACTTAAACATTGTCCTTTTAGATCAGCCATTAGAAGCTAGCGCGTTGGATGGCCGCCTTTTATGTACAGTTACTCATCGCACGGAACCCATAGAGATTGTCATAGATCAGGAGCACCGTGAGCATATTAGCTTTCATTTATTTAACTCAGCTCAACAGCCTCTCATTTTGGGTTACCCTTGGCTTGTTAAACATAACCCTCACATGGACTGGCTTACAGGAAAGGTTAAGGGGTGGGGAAGTGAGTGCTCTCGTTCATGTTTAACCTCTCATACAGTTTCGAGTGGACCGCACAGATCTGGGAACTTTAAACAGGCGTCAGATAGGGACAGTGTCACTTCTTCTAAACCGTCTGACTTTCCTGACTTATCCAAAGTGCCAGACTGTTACCTTGACATTAAGGAGGTGTTTAACAAGACACGAGCTACTTCCTTGCCTCCCCATAGACCGTATGATTGCCCTATAGACCTTCTCTCGGGCTCTACTATCCCCAAAGGACGGTTGTATTCTCTTTCTGGTCCTGAAAGGAAGGCCATGGAAGAGTATATCGGATCATCACTCAAAGCTGGCTTGATTCGGCCATCATCATCCCCAGCAGCAGCAGGTTTCTTTTTTGTAGGGAAAAAGGACGGTTCATTAAGGCCCTGTATTGATTACAGTCCACTTAATCAGATCACAGTTAAGAACAGATATCCCCTTCCACTCATCTCTACGGCATTCGAACTGTTACAGGGAGCCAAGGTATTTACCAAGCTTGACTTAAGGAATGCATATCACCTTGTGCGCATCCGGGAGGGGGATGAGTGGAAAACAGGTTTCAATACACCTACGGGACATTACGAATATTTGGTGATGCCTTTTGGACTTTGTAATGCACCTGCTGTTTTCCAAGCCCTCATTAATGATGTGTTAAGAGATTTCTTGAATGTTTTCTGTTTTGTGTATCTCGATGATATTCTCATCTTTTCTCCAGATGAGAATACTCATGTTAACCATGTTCACCTTGTTCTTCAGAGACTCCTGGCTAACCATTTGTTTGTAAAAGCCGAAAAATGCGAGTTTCATGTGAACTCTGTGGCATTTTTGGGCTTTGTGATTTCCCCTAACAAGGTGGAAATGGACCCAGCTAAGGTCAGTGACGTGGGGAATTGGCCCACGCCAGACTCTAGAAAGAAGGTTCAGCAATTCTTGGGGTTTGCTAACTTTTACAGACGGTTCATACGCAATTTCAGTGCTATTGCCTCTCCTCTCCATGCCCTTACCTCTCCCCATGTTCAGTTTGTGTGGAATCCACAGGCAGAGAAATCTTTCCTGGAACTGAAGAGGAGGTTCACCACAGCTCCCATCCTGACTGTACCTGATCAACACCGACAGTTTGTGGTGGAAGTGGACGCCTCCAACGACGGCGTTGGAGCTATACTGTCCCAGAGGTCAGCGGGGGACAACAAGCTTCATCCGTGTGCATACCTCTCCCGTAAGCTATCGTCTGCTGAGAGGAATTACGACGTGGGAAATCGGGAACTGTTGGCTGTGAAGATTGCTTTGGAGGAGTAGCGGCACTGGTTGGAGGGAGCGGAGCAGGATTTCCTGGTCTGGACGGATCATAAAAACCTGCAATACATCAGGAAGGTCAAACGTCTGAACTCTAGGCAGGCCAGATGGGCTTTGTTCTTTAATAGATTCAGGTTCACTCTGTCATATCGACCTGGTTCGCAGAATGGAAAGCCTGATGCACTCTCCAGAATGTATGATCCTGAGCCAGTCCCCAAGAGTCCAGATCCCATTCTGCGGCCAGACCGAGTGATAGGGACTGTGACCTGGCCCATTGAAGCCAAGGTCAAACAGGCAAACGTTGGAAATCCGGTCCCAAGAGGGTGTCCTCAGAATCGCTTGTTTGTGCCGGAGCAACTTCGAGAGCAAGTTGTTCATTGGGCCCATACGTCGGTACTTACCTGTCATCCTGGAAACAAAAGGACCCTTTTCATGGTGAGACACAGATTCTGGTGGCCGGGGATGTGGAAGGATGTTGCAGAATATGTAGCAGCGTGTCCTGTGTGCGCCAGGAACAAAACTTCTCGGCAAGCTGCGGCAGGTCTTCTCCAACCTCTGCCCATTCCCAACAGACCATGGTCTCACATTGCGTTGGATTTCGTGACAGGATTACCAACATCGGCAGGTAATACCACCATACTCACTGTGGTTGATCGTTTTTCTAAAATGGCACACTTTGTCGCCATGCCCAAGTTACCTAATGCCAAAGAAACAGCAGAGGCCATGTTGTCCCATGTGTTCAGGATCCATGGTTTTCCCAGTGATGTCGTTTCAGACCGAGGCCCACAGTTCGTGTCACGTTTTTGGAAGGAGTTTTGTCGCCTAATCCAAGCCACTGTTAGTCTGACCTCCGGATACCACCCACAGTCAAATGGACAAGCGGAGAGGATGAATCAGGATTTGGAGACCTGTTTGAGATGCCTAGCGTCCGAGAAACCCACCACCTGGAGTAAGAGTCTGATTTGGGTGGAGTATGCACACAACACTTTACCCACATCAGCCACTGGTATCTCCCCGTTTCAATGTGTCCATGGGTACCAACCTCCATTGTTTTCGGAGCTCGAGAAGGAGGTCACGGTACCATCAGCCCATGCTCTGGTTCGACGCTGCCGTCAGGTCTGGGCGGGAGTTCGCCATATGCTGCAGAGGAGTGCCGTTCGCATGAAGGTATTGGCCGACCGGAAACGACGTCCAGCCCCCAAGTACCAGGCCGGACAACGAGTGTGGCTATCTACCAAGGATCTTCCTCTCCATGTCGCCTCCAGGAAGCTGGCTCCCCGGTTCGTTGGTCCTTTTCCCATAGCCAAAGTGATTAACCCTGTTGCTGTCCGTTTATGTCTTCCAAAGTCCATCAAGGTCCACCCCACGTTTCATGTCAGCAAGTTGAAACCAGTCAAAGAGAGCAGACTGGTCCCCGCCTCCACGCCCCCTCCACCTCCCCGGATTGTCGACGGGGGTCAAGTGTACACTGTGGACAAAATACTGTCGGAAAGGAAGAGGGGCAGAGGTAGACAGTTCCTGGTCGACTGGGTAGGGTATGGATTAGAGGAGAGGTGTTGGATCCCAGGCAGCTTCATTGTGGACAAGACCCTTATATCGGACTTCGATAGAGGTCAGTCTCAGGTTTCAGGGACGTCTGGAGCCGTCCGTAAGAGGGGGGGTACTGTAAGGTTTCAGCGTTAGAGTCTGAACTTATTGTTTTGTGTTTATTCTGGTGGCCTTGCAGTTTATTTTGATGTTGGCTCTGTCCTCTCGTTTCAGGTGTCATCACTTCCTGTCATGGTGATCTCCTGTTCTGGATTGTGTGCACCTGTGTCTCATTAAGTATTGTGTATATGTAGCCCAGTTCTCCTGTTGTCTTTTGTCGGTTCGTCTTGTCTACCAAGTCCATGTCTGTACTCTCTCATGCAAACGTAGAGCTAGTCGAACCTAGAGAACTAGTTAGTAGTCCTAGTAGATCCTAGAAACCTTTGGATAATAAAAAGATATCAAGGAAGTCTTTGTGAGTCCTTCGTGTCAGGAAGGAAATGAAACACCAGCCAGGTGTTGTTCATTTTAAGCAACCTATGCTACCGTGATGCAACCTTTAGATGCATCACCTCTGTAGATGGTGGAGAAGGAAAAGAAGATGCGCCTGCAAAGACTGTGTCCCATTTAAATCGCAGCTGTGGATTTGTTTTAACCTAATTTAAACAGTATCTTTGCTTTACTCGATGGTGGACCGTAGAGACTTACATTTATAATGTCACAAGGTTAAGACCTCTGTAAGATTCTGCCAAAAAGGTCAAGTATCGAGACGAGTCCTGCGTTGTAATGCAGAGCGTTAAGTCTGGTCGGATGGGCTGATAGCAAATCAATGCAAGTGAAAGGCAGACTTTCACTTGCATTATAAATCTGAATGAATAAATGAAGGACACCTGTATAATCCTGCCTATTTGAAAATCATTGAAATGGAACAAACTATTCATATTGAAATTATATTTCAGTTTTTCATTTAACTGAATGTACACTGACCTTAATTCAGTGTTTAAAAAAAATAGCAAAGTGTGTTTCTGTGTTTCTTTTCTTCGTAACAGCAGGGGTAGCTTAGAAGTGGCAGATTTCTAATTTAGTAGAAAAAGCAAGCAAAAGAGCATTCACATTTTAAACTGTGATTTAATGAAAAAGCACTCCCGGCTTAAATTGGCTGACAACAACTGGTGCACTGATTTAATTAAATGTGGCTTAATATGAAACTCAGAGAAAATCTATGATTGAGGAATTAACATGGGGGGGGGGGGGACTTTGATTGTTAGCCTTTGCAGACCACAAAAACCTATATAACACACTACAGGAAAGGGAAATCCCCAAAAAGCATAACACAGCCTCTTTAACATTGGAAAATATAATAATTTGAAATGACAATATTGAAATAACGGAAATGAGTGAATCCTAGATCCTGAATAAATAATAAAAACTTCCCATATGAGGGGCCTGACATGGTCCTAAGGCAGGGCTCGACATTATCAATGGCCCGCTGGCCCGGAAGCACTATTTAGACACCCCGGGCCAGCATAACGTACTTTCCACTTGCCCGCTCGGGCCACTAAAAATATTGCTTTAAAAAAATGGTGCTGTGGTATTGGTATTTTGAGTAGCAATTTAGTTAAATTGTTTCGTTTATTAACGCTACAACATAGCATTTCGTGAGGCGGTTGTCGTTGTTGGGTGAAAAGCAAACGGCTGTTTGCTGCGGAGCGCAGCGCGAGCAGGCTCCCGTGAGCGCGCTCCTTCACTACAGACTATCGCGCCACCTAACCATTCGCCAAAATGTTTTTAATACCAGCGGTAACCGGCCAAGCGCCGGACAAAAAACAATCTTCAAATAAAAGAAAGTCACCGGAGGAGTTAAAGGAGAGTGACAGGGAGTATGAGAAGAAGAGGGAGAGAACGTGTCAGCTTGATCGATGGAGTTTGCTTCTAGTGGTGCAGTGACGCATCCTAAAACCCTTTTATAATCTATTGATTAGATTTATGATTCGAACATTATAAAAGTAGGGTAGACATGTGGAGATTATCCGGCTGAACAAAACGTGCATTTATCAAACAGGTTTGTTTTCCACAGACCTTATTTCCAGCTATTTTCCAAAACCCTGTGGAGAAATCCCATTGCTTTTTGTCGAGGGAACCAGCAGCTTACTTCCTGGTTGTAGGACGCGTCACTGCACCTCTCAATATGATGCCAATAAACAAGGTCTTCTTTAGTCGGCTCTGTACATCAATGCCGACCTAAGCTGACAAGTAAGTGAAGAGTAGACAATATAAAAGGTATTAGCTAGAGGGAAATGTCCCAGCAGTTTAGGATAATGAAGGATCTAATCTAATCTATAGCCATTACATTTCTAACTCCTAATGACAGGAAGTCAGAAAGTGCATTATACAAATAAAAATACTCATAATAATAGCAGACATTTTTTAACAATGACCACAATATCATTATTTTAATAAACCAAATATGAGCAATTGAGGAAAATGAGGAAGAACTGATGATTCAAATGTTGTAGTACAAGTAGTAATGTAGTTAGTGCATAAATTAATATTGCAACAAATGTGTTAATTTTCTTCATTATAAGTCGATTTTTTTGGACGAATGCTCCGGGCCAGTGGTTACAATGGTGGGGCCAGTGATAATACAATTTGCATTTTAAAATGCATTTTACCCTTAATGTCTACCCCTGTAAGGCCTTCGATGTTAAATATGTATGCACCCCCAGCTACACCATATGGCTTAGTACAATGAGGGCATTTAAAAACATTTAAATATGTCCCCTATTTTCCTGTGTAAAAGAGCACATGCCTTCAGTTTAGTTAGGAACCACTACAGACTACCTTTAATCCTCAACTCTGGCTGGATGATATAATCAGCAGGGACAAGCTTCAGTAAGAGTGTGTTTGTCACTACTGTGTGTGTGTGTGTGTGTGTGTGTGTGTGTGTGTGTGTGTGTGTGTGTGTGTGTGTGTGTGTGTGTGTGTGTGTGTGTGTGTGTGTGTGTGTGTGTGTGTGTGTGTGTGTGTGTGTGTGTGTGTGTGTGTGTGTGTGTGTGTGTGTGTGTGTGTGTGTGTGTGTGTGTGTGGATGGCAGTGGTGTCAGTGCAGTACAACGTGCCGATGGATGACACATTAGCCCGCGTTCATTCACGTAGGTAGGTAATTTTGGAGAAACCAGCTCGAGTGCGCTAGAATTTGAAAATACACAGCCGGAAAAAATCGGCCACTTCCTTACAGAGCCCCTCCTCCAACACACACGACCGCGCACATGACCAATGAGGGCACAAGATAAGTTTGTGCACAGATGGAAGGCTGACAGGCAGGTAGGCCATCCAGTTACTTCAGCCAGGCCGGCTAAAATGATTGGTCGTGCTTTTTACAGTACTACGGCTTCCACAGAGGGACATTTTTGTATGGATTTTTTGTCAAAGCACTTAAGATATTCATTGCTATCAGGATGTTAAGAGCATTCCATGGAATATAACAAAAAGTGTATCTCGAGCCGGTTTCTCAAACTTACCTACCCCACCTTTAAGCAGTCTCTCCTGTAGTCTACAGCCAAAAGCAAGAGTCTCAATAAAACAAAACAGGATGTTTAAAAAGCAAACTGTCACTGAGTGAAAAGCTAAAATGCAGAGAAATAATTGTTTCACTCACAGAAGGTTAGGATCCTCTGCCTTAGAGAAAGGAGAATGTCCAGTGACAGGAACATCCATATTTGATCAGTGTTATGAAGCGATACTTCCTCTTAAACACAACAGGCAGCAGAATGGAAAAGTGAGAAACCGAGCTACAAGTTTGAATGTCCACGCACTGTTTGAGGTAGATCCTTCCTGTGGCGTAAAAACTAACCGATATAAATCAATATAGCTCACTAGCTCACTTGCAAATCATGGACCGGCTTCAAGCTATTTCACAAGATTAACCACAACTGTAAAATAATTAAACAATGTGTCTAACACTGCCTCAAATCTGTACACCATGTTATTAGTCCTCAAAACCACACAGCTGTATCATCACTGTGATGGTAGCACTTCAAACCTCACTTCTCATTTAAAAGGGCTAATTGGAAGAGCAGTCGAAACTAATGCTACGAGTTAAATAAACTGACCCTGACTGCCAAATACTTAACTGTATTCCAATTGAAAATACCAATTTACAAGGCTGACAGTAATCCAGGAATATGGATGTAACGGTATACTGTGGAATAAAGAGAAATTGACATAAGAAAAGTGAGTTAAAAGGAACAGACTACAGTAAATCTAAATTGTTAACAAAAATAAACAACATTACTTTAAAGGTTACAGCTTTTGTTATTTTTCTTGAAGTAGAATGTATTTCTATATGTATTTGTATATGTTTAAGGGTCATTTTCTTTGCCTGCTGTTGTTGATGTTATGGGAAACAACATTGTCTAGGGCATTTCTAGCTGCACTCTAAAGCCTTCTCTGCTCATTCACAGTGGGATAAAAGCAGCTCCAGGTAAATAACTCCAGGTCTCCCTGGTGGAAGCATAAATATCCTGGTTATTTCTCTGGAACCTTACAGATGACACTAAATCATCAACATAGAGGAAAGGTCCGGCTATGAGTAAGCCTAAGCACATCTTGTTCAGCCCTGTAGCCCAGAGAGGATAATAACCTGTAACAGAGTTTTGTGTTGTTGGTGCTGTCGTGTGACACATACAGTGAGAGCACTGAGAAAAGCAACAATGGGCAACTACTGAGTCACCGGAAGACCAGTGGCATGGGATGTGTGGAGGAAACCTCTGTGTAGCAATGCAGTAGGAGTCACCGACTCAGGAAGGAGACACGGTAGAGCAGGAGCTTTTGATGTCAAACACTGATGGTTTATTTGGAGTTACGGCCGGAGAGATTCACATCACAAGTCACATCAGTCACGGTGAGACTGCACGGGAGAGTTGCCACGTCAATTCTAAAGAACTCTACCTCAGACCCCTGTATTTAGCTAGTTCTGAGAGCATCATCAACATGCTGCATAACAAGATAGAATCATAACATATCAGCTGACACCAACAGGCAGGAACATAGAATCCTAACACCTCTATCAGCTGACGCCAACAGGCAGGAACATAGAACCATAACACCTCTATCAGCTGACGCCAACAGGCAGGAACATAGAACCATAACACCTCTATCAGCTGACGCCAACAGGCAGGAACATAGAATCCTAACACCTCTATCAGCTGACGCCAACAGGCAGGAACATAGAATCCTAACACCTCTATCAGCTGACGCCAACAGGCAGGAACATAGAACCATAACACCTCTATCAGCTGACGCCAACAGGCAGGAACATAGAATCCTAACACCTCTATCAGCTGACGCCAACAGGCAGGAACATAGAACCATAACACCTCTATCAGCTGACGCCAACAGGCAGGAACATAGAATCCTAACACCTCTATCAGCTGACGCCAACAGGCAGGAACATAGAATCCTAACACCTCTATCAGCTGACGCCAACAGGCAGGAACATAGAACCATAACACCTCTATCAGCTGACGCCAACAGGCAGGAACATAGAATCCTAACACCTCTATCAGCTGACGCCAACAGGCAGGAACATAGAATCCTAACACCTCTATCAGCTGACGCCAACAGGCAGGAACATAGAACCATAACACCTCTATCAGCTGACGCCAACAGGCAGGAACATAGAACCATAACACCTCTATCAGCTGACGCCAACAGGCAGGAACATAGAATCCTAACACCTCTATCAGCTGACGCCAACAGGCAGGAACATAGAACCATAACACCTCTATCAGCTGACGCCAACAGGCAGGAACATAGAATCCTAACACCTCTATCAGCTGACGCCAACAGGCAGGAACAGGGAGACAGAACACTGAGAGCACAGCAGCCAAGGTTACGAGGTGCGTGTGCTCAGTCAGGACAGTTTGAACTGATAAACTGGGTCAAAGTTATGGGCCTTGGACAATATTCCACAACAGGATGTATTCAAACCGAGCATTGTTTTCTGACTTAAACTAATGGCTAAATCTAATGTTATCTTTCCAAAGATTTAAAACACCAAAAAGTATGATTCATCAATTACTCTAAGAATCAACAGAATTGATTATTTTATACTTGTACCTTTCAGGTCTCCATTGGAAAAAGCACTGCATGGTCTAATTTCTATTTCGCCGAAATTAACATGGACCTTTTCTGAATTTAATGAGGAACAGGCCATGAAAACCTGATATCAAAACACAAAGTAATCCATGCAGATTTGATCCTTTGTGATCTGGCTATTTGGGGCCTTGAGGGGGGAAAATGTTTGGTTTAGCGCTATTTTTAAGCCCTACGGCCTCTCACAAACATTGATCATTTTCAGACGTGCCCTGCAAGAGGCATATTGGAAGCTGTATAACGTGTGCCGATGTGCGCCCTGGGTCAACTGGAGTCAGGAGAGGTGGAGATAATCAGACATCACTTTTAAAAATAGACACTTTTGAGCCAAGCGGTTAAATATTAATGGGCGGACTCGGCGGCTGTAGGCAGCCTTTAATCCATGCAAATGGACCCAAGGTCACTACATAACATTGGAGCAGCCTCTGGCCAGGATAGATTGACGAGGAAAGAGCCTGTGAAATGGGCTCTTTCAAAGTCTGGCGGAGTACAGAGCGCACTGTATTATACAATGGCCCGTTTGCGGGCACGGGGGAATTAGCTGGAGCCTGGGCCACATCAAAGAGTATGGAGCACAATGTGTGTTTTTTAAACCATCACCCTACTGACCCGCCATTTTTCTCTGGCAATAGTAACAATCACAGGAATGTTGTTCCAGAGGACAAGAGTGATAATGAGTGTGGGTTTAGAAACATCCCTTTACAGCGCTGCATTCATTTGCATCATTATTTTTTGAAGTACAGGATGAGGATGGCACTCAAAGCTGAGCATGCTAGGAGTGGAAGAAGTTTAAAACAGATTTTTACTTTGGCACCTACATTTTGTATTTTTGGGTAAGTGATGGCCAATGGCCAGCTATAACCAGAGTGCTTCACTGGACACAGGAGCTCCTCAGGGACCACAATTAAGCCCCTGTTGGAGACCATTAGTGGGACTGAAATGGTTTAGTGCAGTTCCTTCTGCAATACCATGCCAATGTGCTAGACAGAAACCAGAGCAGCCACACATCATTTGAATAACATAATCATGGAAAAGAACTTTGAAGTCCGGTTCCCCTCTGGAGTACAATTCCATTTTACTTTAGCTTTCCGCAGATTTTCCGACAGCAGGGACGGCGGGCTGCTGAGATACGGAGAGAAATACACACTTCACAAGAACGCCAGAGGGTGTTTCGATCGCATCTGTTGCACAATCGAGAGTGACAATCAAAACTCAAAGCTGGTTTCATTTCCACACACAGGCTGATATTTTCTACTCAAAGGGCTCAAACTGACTAAAATCTGCACAGACAGGCTTTGTACTTTCAGATAAAAGAAAAGATTCTTGGTCAGGGTTTTTGAATCCTTATTTTGTTCACTCTACTGTGGAGTTGTATTGTTGCAGTTGTAGTCGGGGGTTATTGGGGATCTGGTGTACCTGTTCTGCTCCCAGTAAGCAGCAGGTTGTGTAATGATTAAAGCACTAATTGAACACAGTAGACCTCCATTATTCTCTGGAGATTTTGTTTCTGCAACAAAAGAACATTGATTGCTGCTCTCTCACTGGCTCTCCCCTGATCATTGTCCTGCTGATGTGGCCTTTAATGCTAAATGAACACCAGCCCTGCACAGTGCTGTGTAGCTAATAACTACAATCATCTGTTTAACTCTGTTGTCCTTGGGACTCAGGGGCCGGGCAGACTTCTCTAAATGAAAAGCATTACAGAGTTGTTTGCTTTCATCGGCTACCGTCATGTGATGATCTCATTCCAATCCTAGCTGTTTCAAACCCTTTCTTTTTATTCAACAAACTGGCTGCATTTTTAACACAGGCTTGCTGTCTCTCCTTATGCTCGTTTTCAGTTTGAATCTGCAGAGCCATAATTAGTGAGTATGGTATGCTCTTTCTCCGTCGCAGCCCCAATTTAGCATTTAGACTGATAAGCAGAATGCTTCTTCACATGAAAACCTTGCCCGGTGCAGCAATAATGAATTACCCTCCAACCTCTGTGTTTCATTGAACATGTTCACACATGGGGATAATGAAATTCACTGAAATCACAGGTGCCCTAGATACTGCTCAGTTGTGTGAGGTTAACGTTTTTTATCAAGTAGTACTAATGTGCAGCAGAAAGGTGTTGACTAACTACTCAACACTTCAAACACATTATGTTCTGAGAGTTTTGCAGAACACTGTAGCATCCACAGACCTGTCATGTTACAGTTTTCACATGTCTGTCGAAAAATAGATTTATTTCATGTTTTATGCTATTTGTAATTTGGGTGAAATATCCTCATTATAATATGGGTGCTTGGGTTATGGCAAAATGTGTTGGGTGAGTATAAGTGGACGTTTATGCCAAATAAATGACCTTTGAGGCATTGTTGAGCGTGGAACGGACAGCCTAAAAACATGATATACATACTGGACACATATCACACAAAGCAGATTTAACGGAGAGAACGCATATGTTCTCCCACAATTCCAAATCTAAATGCCTGAACGCAGGGCACAAGCCTGAGTATGTGAGGCCACATGACTATGTCAGCAGAGTATATGGAGACAAATGAGCAGTACCTGCCATAACAATCCCCCCAACTATTACATTCACAGTTTGATTGACTTTTAGACACAAATGCTAATGATGATAATGATGTTAAGCTTGGTGTTTTGACATTAGGCAGTATGTTCTGTGGGTTATATTTTATCAGTAATGTTGGGAAAGGACATTAAAGCAGTGTTGTACCCGAGTGTTGCCTAGAGTTTAATCTGCTGCTCTGTCGAAAGTAAATACCCAAAATGAAACTTGCTTGCTGTGTACCTCTTTCTTTCTAAGTGAAAGTCAAGGCTAAATCAGGCGGCAGAAAGGAAAATGGTTATTTCTGTGTGGGAGGTCGGGAAAAGCAAGATCATGTCTGAACCAAAAGCGTGCAAAAAGGGTTGTATTCTCTTATATTTTGCTCGAGGACTTTAAAAGCATAGTTTGACAATTTAGAAAATAAGAACCATTCCTTTTCATATTCTACAAATTGGGCAAAACAAACCTCTCGCAGTGGGTGTGAGGTGTAATCCATCATATAGTGGACAGCGGACGCCCACTCAGCCCTGCTGCTGCAGAGATGTAACTGCTACCAATCCTCTTTTAGCAGGCGATAAGGCATATTGACAGCAACTCAATTTTAAGTCCTTTAACTCTATTTCCCTTCCCCTTATCCTCTTAGTTGCTTTACTCTCACCCTCCTCCCCTTGCTTGACCCTTCTCTCATTTCCTCCTCTGCCTTGTATTGCCATCTGAATAAGTGAATGCAGAGATGGGGAGAGGAAGAAAAGGACGGGATATGAGAGAAGAAACTAGGGCACTCCAACCTGGGTGCATCGTCCAAAGCAATTTGCTCAGATGGGGAGAGAGGCAGAGAGGAGGCAGAAAACAAGGAGCTTAAGAGCATCTCTGCTAAAGAGGAGAAGGCTCAGAGAAAACAAGACAAAATGGACTGACAAGCTGCGAGAGCGTGAGAGAGGCGGAGGAGGAGAAAGGGCTGGTAAAAAGGACAAAATGGACAAAGCAAGCAGGGAGCCAGAGAGAAGCAACGATGGAGACAGACACGCACAGAACCCCCAACGTACTTGTTTACTGAGAAACTAAACTAAAGCAAAGCACAACTATGAAGTGTACACTTTCATTGATGCTTTGAGCCACTTGTTCTTTTTACAGAGCTTTAATATCTCCGCTGAGTTATTCCCAGATAAATCAAAAGAGGATTAAAGGGATTTAAACGTATAACTTCATTGTATTTAGACCTGGAACGATAAGGCGACTGAGAGAAAATTAACTGTCTACAGTTTAGATAATCCATCTTTTGTTTGGTTCTGGTTTTAGCTTCTTATTGTGCCGCTTGTCTTAGTTCTTATCTTTGCATATTGTAATATATTTAGGTTTTGGACTGTTGACAAAACAAATAACACGAAAATGTGACCAAGGGCCCGAAGATATTTTCAAAACAACACATTCGGAAATAATCAAAGGATTAATCTATAATTAAAGTCATTGTTAGCTAGAGAAATGCAGATAGGAGTCGCATCACAATGAATGCCCTAACATAAAAGAATGCCAGGAGCAGCTCCATGATGTTTATGTCTTCTAACATGCTTAATCATTTGAAAAAGTTCTTCAGTGAGACCGCCCACGTCAGGCAATTAGCGAGCTCTTTCTGTGAGCTGACATTCAGATCTTTTATGAGGAAGAAACCGTAAGTGTAATATTGATATTTTATTGATGTAATTAAACAAAGAAACATATCAAATCCTAAAATACTACTCCAAGGGGTGACACTGAAGGTATCATTATGAAACTTCACCAGATGATGACTTGTATGATGGCGGTATATTTTTGTAATCAAAGTTTTTGTGAAATTTGTGAATTAGGTATTATCTTATCACATAGGTGCTAGTTTGCATTTATTTGCAGAACCGTGTTGACAGAAGGAATTTTTGGTATCTCTTTGTATCACTCCATAAATAAGGAAATACTTATAAATCATACATAAAAACTGAAATTCAGTTTGTTTTTTAGGTATAAAAGTAAATATAGTAATCAGGCTATGAATGATAAGTGAACACATCCCTTAGTGCTGGGGAAGTGGAGATTTCTGGCTCAGAGTATGAGAAAAATACATTTTGAGAAAACAGTCTTATGTACATAAATATGCTGGTTAATGGCATCCAATGATTACATTCAATTATAACTTCCATATGATGTAAGTGGTGCTCTAGCAGAGTGGATGTTAAATCTGCTTGTCATTAACAATTCATAAACATGGCGGTAAAATGCTCCATTATGGCCTTTAACAAATGACAGAGGAGGAAGCTGAGGTGGATCAGGTGAAGCTCTGAGACTGAAGGAGAGTACTGCAGTGGTCTCTTTCAAGAAGAGGTTGAAAATGAAAGGAGGAGGGTTGGTGGAAGGTCACTGAAAACGCCCTCCTCACCCACAGATGATTCCATCGAGGCAGAGGCGGATCGAGAGTAATGCCTGCCTGAGCTACACAGAGTCCAAAGGTCAACCTGGCTTTGCAGTGTGAACCTCATAGGATTTATATATTTACTATATTTTGCCAGTTTCCCTATTTAGGGACAGAGGAAAGAATGCACAAAAGAAGACTGAAATGTAGTCAAGTGACAAAGAAAATGGGGTGGAAGCAATATGATGGCGAGAATAAGGAGCTGGGCATCACGATGAGATGGAGGCTGGTATTGAAAAGAGAGGGTGGAATGAATTGAAGAGGTGGGGGTGAAGATGATAAGATTGAAAAGAGAGAAATATGTGGAACACAGATGAACTCAGGAGGCAGCAGTAGGGAGGATGGGGAGCTTAAAGGTAGAGAAGTGGAGAACGGAGGGGTAAAGAGGCTAAAGTGAACTTGGGAGAGGGAGGCAGTGAGACAATGAGGAGGAGATGAGATGGATGAAAACACACAGGGGAGGGCAGATGGAGGGTGGCGGTTAGGGGAGAGAAGAGGAAAAAGGGAGACAGGAGGAGAAGGAGGAGGACGAGGGGGGTGGCTCCTCAGGGAGAGGACATTAATAATCCATGGAGCCTTAAGTACTCCTATTGAGGGGGAAAGTCGCCCCTGTGAGCCTGAAAGCAGCCACCATCCTCTCCTCTCCCTTCCTTCTCTTTCTCCTTTTAGTCCCTCTGCTTCTTTTAAGTACGGTGTCTTTTGTGCGCCGTGTGTTTTCTGCCATCACAAGTTGTTACAGAGTTGTTCTGTTTGCTGGAAAGGTGACGTAGATATGTCTTTTAAGATCTCTACACACAGTGTGAAGCAGCAATCTTGCTGGTTCATTTCATGTCACTCTAATAAAGGCTTGGTACCAATCAGAAAATATAAATTGGAAGAAGATCAAATGTGAATCCACAGACTGCTTTTGGTTTATGGAAATTGTGGCAAAAAGAACATATTGGGTATGATTCAGGCACTTCCTTGCTACAGGAGGTTTTCTTCCTTGCCAGGATCCTACAAGTGTCATTTTTCTGTTTTGTTTTTTTACTTAGAGGGATGGTTGAGATTCTTTAAAGTGGAGTTGTATGAGATTGCAGGTTGAATAGAAAAAGACAGGAGTTGCAGGAAGGAAGCTACACATGTAGTGCTGTAGATGGGCAACACATATATTAGCTACCTTAAGAAAGGTTCCCCTAAAAATATCAATATGAGTTTTTGTCTACGCTATATTACTGCTTTACAGGAAACTGAAGATGCTTTCTATGATTACACCGAAGCCACCAGACTTTAATGAATGACTTGGAACCATGAGCTGCTGGGCTACCTCTCAATCCATTAGTTCTTTGTGCTATTGAGTGAACTTGAGTGATTATTTACGACTCAAGTCGCATCCTACCACAAACAAACTAACTCGTTAAGACAACAGTACAACAGGAGCTTCTGCGTTCTGTGAGGTAAAAGTACTTATTGTTTTCCAATGGAGTCTGGTGTATTTGGCAAGAGCATGAACTGTGGTTTATGGTTGTATTAAGACACAGGGGTGCTTTGAGCTCAATGCTAACATTCTCCTAATCATAATGATAACATGCTGGTAGTTATTATACTGGCCACATTGATTTCTTAGCATGTTAGCATTCTCAAATTGCCCAATTTGAACCAAACATGAAGTACAAGGGGCTGTTGATAATGCTGTTGGTTTTGGTCATTTAAAACTATTTGAAAAGTTTCCCTGATAATAGCCGTTAAGAATGTAAAGGGATACCAAACGTTTGTTTCATTCATACAAAGGGGGCATAACATTTTCCAAAGTCAAGTCAAAAGTCAACTTTATTATCAATCTCAAAATATGTTACACACAGAAAGATTGAAATACTGTTTCCCACAGTCCCGAGGTATAAAATAAAATAAAGGATATACAATATATATTAAATATGTATATAAATACCTATACCCCAACTTATTTATATAAATAGCAGCGTAAAAGTGACTGGGTGGAGAGATGAGAAAGAGGGGAATGTTTGCACCAAATGTTATGGTAATGGTTTAATAGTTGTCCAAACATTTGACTCAAAAGCAAAAATGTCCATTTCATGGTGGCACTAGAGTCAGGGGTTCATCAAAGTCATAAGGATTCACCATGCATGTCTTTACAAAAGTGTATAGCCTTCCATATTAGTTGGTATGATGTTTTAAACTGGACCAAAGTGGGGGGGCAACTGAGTGACTGACATTGCCCTCATTGAGCTAACAATTGTGGCAAAGTATTCTCTTTTTCATTTCATGCTGTATTCCAATGATTTGGTTTTTAGACCAGCAGCATTGTGAACATAAGGTGAAAGATTTCTGACAGTGCTAGAATTGTAATGCAGGAGAGGCATCAGTGTATTCCTTTTCACTCTATTAGTCTTTCCACCAAGCTTTATTTAAATGTGTGGTAAATCAGGGGCAAGTCAGCGTTTAAACCTTATCTCGCATTTTATTCCAATTTCTGCTGCTCACTTTAAGCTAGAATTTGGCCCATTTATTGACCCTTTCTTCCTTTGTCTTTTTTTTTTCCATCCCTCCCTTTCTTTCTGTCTTTCTTCACACACAGTGGTGCTTCGCTTTGTTTATAAATGTCCTATTTCCTCCTCTGTTTCATCACACTGACTTACTGAGAAAGAGAAACTTTGGAAAAAATGAACGACTGTAGAGGAACAGAACAATGGAAGCCAAGGGAGATAAATGGGTGAGACAAAGAGAGAAAATAGGTGAGAGGAAAAGATGGATAGAAGGAGGCTAAGTCAGTTTATCTCAAGACTAACAGAGACACAGGGCGATATTTTCATTCAGGGGATGAGTACATTTTATGAAAGCTTTTGAAATGTCAAGGAAAAAGTTCCGATGAGTGCATCAATTTCCTGCGTCTGTAAGAATAAACTTTGAAAAGACGTATATTAGACAAGTTGTCTTAGTTCTTTAATGTCAGCTAATATAAGCCATATTTCAGTCTTTCACGAAGAGACGAAAACAACAAGAAATCAAGCTTGGGAACAAAGTGATGCCTAAGTAGCGGCTCATTAATGGAAGCAGTGTTGTGTGACATTTCTGAAAGGTTAAAGTACATTTCATTTTTTTATTGTTTAAAGTCATACTCTTTTTTTGTCCATGTTAGAATGTGTCTCTTGCTGTTACATGTCCAGGGTAGTGTTGCACGGTGTACCGATACTTGAAAGGTACTGCGATACCCTGCCATTAAAAACGTTACGATTCCTCCGTTTCATTAGTATCGGTACTTTAAGAATGACGGGGAAAAGTACTCCTGTGAGAAAGCGCTGTTTTAATAAGAGCCGTGTGTGTTCAGCGCTCTGCTTCCACTCCCTGCACTGCAGCCGTGCCTGCAGTCCCTCCCCTCTCAAGCACGCTCTAAGTGCCTCCCCTCTCTCGTGCACGCGCTAGCTGCCAGAGCATGTGAGAAAACGAGAAGCATGGCTGCAAGTGGGAGTGCAACTGCCGCTGCGCCTCGGCTTGTTGACAAAAAAGACGCCAGAAGCGAAATTTGGAAGTATTTGAGCTCTATCTCTGACAGCGAGGGCAAGCCTACGGACACCACGATGCCTGTCTGTCAGACATGTTTTAGATCCCTGCAAACCAAGGGAGCCAAGACATCAGACTTGGCTAAGCACCTCGCCAACCGGCATCCAGAGCTGTTTAAAGAATTTAAAGACAGACAGGTTAGTGAATGTGATAGATAACATAATTACATCATGCTCAGCCCATGCCCTCAAATCTAAGTCAAACAAGTGTAATTTATTTTGTGACAAACAAACGTTTTCGTAGTTTGACGAGGAAGTTAATGGCAATGATAACTGTCTAATATGGCTATCTTTTTAGCTAACTTACCAATGTGGCATCGTCAATGTACATTTTGTCAATAATTATTTATATTACTGTACTATTACATGTTAATAAAATATAAAGTTAACTATCAAAGAAATCACATAAAGTATAAAGTATAAAGACCATGTTGTAAGAAAACACTTAAAGGTGGGGTAGGTAAGTTTCAGAAACCGGCTCGAGTGCACTAACATTTGAAAGTACACAGCCGAAAGGAATCCACCCCTTCCTTCAGACTTCCTTATAAGAGCACCTCCTCCAACAGACATGAACGCGCAATGCACGCCCAATGAGGGCACGAGATACGTTTGTGCGTGCACGAGATGGAAGGCTGACATACAGGGCGGCAATCCAATCCGTTTAGCCGGCCCAGCTAAACTGAGTACTTTTTACGGCTTCCACAGATGACATTTTTTTATGGATTTGTTGTCAAAGCACTTCAGATATTCATTGCTATCGGGATGTTAAGAGCATTCCATGGAATATAACAAAAAGTCTATCTCAAGCCGGTTTCTGAAACTTACCTACCCCACCTTTAAGAGATAAACTACCATTTTATTGATCATGAAAATAATAAAAGAAAAGTATCGAAAAATAATCTGAATCGCAATTATTGACTTGATATCGGTATCGAAACCAAAATGTTGGTATCGTGACAACACTAGTCCAGGGGATGCCTTTTTCACATTTCTGGTTTCATTTCTGGCAACAAAGAAAATAAATGTTGGCATGGTGAATAGTCACAAAGAAAAGAGCTCCACCCACAGAAACTCCAACTTCAACCAACAATAACTGAGCATAGGGATTATGACGCAGCAGTAACACCCAGTTTGAGTGACAGCGAAAGTGTGGTGTGAAAATACTACAGCAATGAATACCAACATTTAAATGTGACGACTGTACCTCCACTGCAAAACTGAAACAAACCACCATCGTGTTGCAATGTTGATTTTGTTCCCTCAAAGCAGGAGATGAAGAAATGGAGGAAATATTTGTGTAAAGTCTTTGCTGTGCAGGTCACTGACTGGTGACAATGATGAGTGAGTGAAATCACTGACAAACCAGCAGCAGCAGACAGAAAGTCCCAGACAGACAAATACAGAAGGGAGAAAAAAAGATCAAGAGGGCTGAAGAGGAGGAAATGAACGTGTGAAGTGACAGTGAGGAGCGACGATGAGAGACAGAACGACAATGAGCCAAGGTATAGAGAGGGAGGGGGAAATGAAAGGAGTAAAGGACAGGGGAAGAGCCAGGGCCAGAGGAAGGCAGACATATGATACACTAGGGACGGGAACATTAATAAAGGACACAAAAGGGAAGAAAAAAAGACAGAGAGAGAAGGATGAAAATGAGGGAATCGATGAAACAAAGGGGAGCAAATGAGGACTGAAAGAGAAATATATAGAGAGGGGGAGGCAAACAGGGTCAAAGGGTGAATAGAGTCTGCGAAAGTGTGGGATAGAGATGGAGACGGGAAAAAGGAGAAAGCGGATGTGACAGGTGAAAGGGAAAAGGGAGAAAATTGCATATAGAATGAGAAGAACCGAGAAGGGGGGGGGGGGGGGGGAGGGGGGGGCTAAGCCAGCCAGGCGTTGCCTGAGGCGATGCCATTGTCTGTGTGTGTGTGTCTGTGTGTGTGTTAGAAGTGCGTAGTTGTGTGTGTGTGTGTGTGTGCAGTGTGCAGTGTGTTTACACTCAGGGGAAGGTATTTGCAGCGCCAGTAAGGGGAGTGGGTGGATGGATGCCCAGAGTTATCCCCCCCCCTTTTGGTTTTCTTCCATCCCTCTGTCACTTCGCCCCTCATTTCCTCGCCTCCTCTCTTCTCTTATAACATTACATTAGGAAAAGTGTAATCCTGTTTAGTGAGCTGATTACGCAGCATGTTGTCATGACATCTGCAAAAGAGATATCTATTGCCACTCAACTCAAACATCTTTGGTTTAAGACAATTTACATATTAAGTGGATGGGTTTTTTTTTTAACAAAGCTGCGTGAGAGAACTCCTCACTAAAAATGGAAAAACACGTAAACTCTTAGCAATTTAATTTAGTTTTTATGTGATGCCAAATGTACTGGAAATGCACTTTTCCAATTAAGAGGTAACACTTAAAAGTGGCTCCCAAATTAGCCACTTGAAGAGATCTTGATTTTAAAAGGCTCTTTAAGTGAAAGAGCTGCTGTTTAATTCAGCTCCAAGTTAAGGCTGCAGCCACACGAGGACAATAACGGTCGTATCTGCTACAGTTCTCTATCAGATAGACGATTCGGCCGCACGAGGCCGACATGGAAACGCAGAAAACGATAACTGGTCCCAAGGTGGGTAGATCTGCGGAAGAAACGCTCTGGGGGGCCAAACGGCTCTGTGATTACGCCCTATAACGATCATTTCCTGATAACGGTGACGCAATAGCCCCAGTGTTTCGGGCCAGGTCCCGGTATCTCGCAGGACAGCGCACTCCAGCTAGATTTGATGGATATGGACATGAAGTGAAGTCTAATCGGACAGGAGAGGAGACACGCAGCTCTGCATGTTAACCTGCAGCTCCGCCCGCTGTGATGGAGCGATGAGCGGAACAAAACACACACTTCAAGTTAGATCATCACCCTTAGCAATTTTAATGACCTCTCAAACTACCTGAACTAGTTATAAATATGTTTATTTTTACTGTCGGGTCACTCATTACTGGATCAGCCAGCTGCCTGAGACCATGGATACAGACGGGCAGTCAGGAGAGGGGGAGGAAAAGAGAGGCTCCGTCCTCCGTATATTATTCTTACATTATTATAGAGTCATTATTCATTTGTTTTAAAGCTCAATACATAACAAAAAAGACCTTTGACCGGCACTTTTGTCCGGAAGATTTCAACTTTGACGTACATGTTGACCGGCGAAACCCCACCTCTGCTGCTAAATCCAGCGCGGAGAATAAACATAAGGGCAGCCATGCATGCGCGAGAAGTCTTCTTCGCTGCTTTTGGTGTATGTTGTGGCAGAAGTACAGCGCCACTTACAGGCCCGGCATATGTAGGCCTACTAAAACGTCTCCAGCGGTTCGAGCTGTCTCGTGTGGACGGACACGTTTCTGGTGCCTACTGCGTGTAGACGGGAGACTTTTTGGTGCGTTTCCGTCATCGTCCTCGTGTGGCTGCAGCCTAAGTCTTAAAGGGAGGGTTCAGATAGTCGGAAGTGGTTGAAAGAAAAACTTAGTAGTCAGTCAGTAGATGGCGTATTGAAAAAAATCATCACATCACATTCAATGTAAACTATATTAAGATTATTTTCCACACTTCACTTCAGCCAGATGAGCCTTTCCAATGCGGAACAGAAGCCAATGTATTCATCTTTTCTATTGTCAATATTTTCTCCTGCCAGCAACGTTTAAACATTTTCCTTTCAGAGCTGGACATGCACAGAGAAATCTTCCCAAAGCACAAGCTTAAGTGGGCATTCAGATCGAAAAACATCCAGGTAATAAATGCATTTGGGCTTTATTGGAAATAAATGCAGGAAGTTGAGATAGAAGAATGATAGATCTATGAGTTTGAATGATTATCAGATGCCAAGCACTGTGGGTTATAATTTAATGAGGAAAGGATTTGACTGCTGTGGGAAGTTATTGCGTCAGCAATCGAATTGAATTTCTTTGTTTTCAAAGTAGGTAAATCCAATCTCACTGCAGTCAATTCAAAGACAAATCCTCATATTATTTTTGACCTCAGGCTGACAGGATACTAACCTATACTATACTATACTGCTCAAACTAAATGGATCTTAATGTTTGTTGTCTGGCTCATTATATTCCCTTGGATACTGACATAAATTGGATGTGCACTGCTTTAGTAAGGCAGAGTTTTCATCTCAAAGAAACACATGAATCCAACTATAGTGGGCAGTGTCCATATGTTCCCACACACAGATCATTGCTTTCATAATCCTTCACATACTAAATCAACTATTGGCCAAGTTGTGAGTCAGTGGCTTTACGTCAGAAACAGACTGGAGTGCACGATGTACGATGACGCATCATGTATCTAACCACCAACTCATGAAGGGTCACTGTGGACTGTTCTCCCAAATTTGGAATTGCTGCCAATGTGCAGTATAGAAGCTCACATTAAACCTTCTGCAGCACAGTAACTTGGGCTTGTTAACCCACTTGGATTTGCCATCTATTCTGACATAATATCCCAGAACTGATTCAAAAACAAAATAGGAACATTATCAAATATATATTATCTATTATCCATTTGGAGCTTCATCCATACTCTTAGAGAATGGTGTGTGTTGCGTGATTGTACGGAGCCCCTAAAGTGTCTTGTGCGCACAAAATACTTTCTCGTGCGCACAAAATACTTTCTCGTGCGCACGATATACTTTCTCGTTCACACAAGATACTTTCTCGTTCACACAAGATACTTTCTCGTTCACACAAGATACTTTCTCGTTCGCATGAGAAAGTTACCAGTGTGCCAAGTAGGAAGTGGAGCACACAGGAGTCAACCGTTTCATTGCAGACTGTTATGTGTATGTGGGGAAATGGCAGTGCATACATTATTTGAGATATATTTCAAACTCGGACTTCATTTCAGCCAGGGGTGTAGAGCTATTTGTTTAAGCACCGGATTCTCAAAACAGGAGAGTCTGTAGACCAGTCTGCTTTGATCTATGAATTCATGTCCGTGACTCTCACAGTATCTGCTGCCCACAGCTGTTTTATAGAAGGAAAACCTCCTTCACTTCATGAAATCTCTGCAATACCAGTGGCTTGTACTCGGGCTGAACGATTAATCGATTTTAAATGAAAATCGCAATTTTAAATGATGCAATTATCAAATCGAAAAGCCTGCGATTTATTTTTTTGTTCTTCTTGTGTGTCAGTCATCCATACCAATCAGAAGTGGCCCATGATAGAAGCTGATAGACAGATTGATCCAATCACCTGCCAAGTATTTTTGAAATACTTTTCCAAATGGCTTCCAATGGAGCTTTCCTAGATGCTTTGGTGAAACAAACCATCTGAGTCAGGTTAGTAAGGCTCCATCACATGTTTCTAGTACAGGGTGAATCTTAAACTGAAGCTTGACTTTAAAGCAACCCAACGGGAGTTTCACGTAAATGTAGTTCTTTCACTCGTAGCTCGGGCTGCGGGGGTGCTAGATACAGGAGCACGTTGATACGACCTTCCTAGCCGGAGATATGGCCGCATTTTACAATAAACTTCCGTTGGGTCGCTTAAAAACAAATATCGCAAATCGCAATCGCAATATCCGTCAGAAAAATCGCAATTCGATTATTTTCCCAAATCGTGCAGCCATAGCCTGTACTACGAAGCACGATTTGCTATTTACTATTCATTCATGAAGTATGACGCTGCGCTGGCAGCACGCTTCTCCATGTTTGTGATTGGTCAAATGTTGATAACCCCGCCCCTTTCACGTGAACGCGCTCTCAGCCGGACAGAGAAACCCTGGTTGATATACTGAGTTGATAACCAGCGTCGTAGGACCGCTTAGCGAGATAGTGTGAGTTAGGGTTAGTTAAGCCGGGTAACTCAAACATATCCAGGGTCTGTTGAACTGGCTTCGTCGTACAGGCCACTGGAGGCAGAAACGTGTAACTCAGCAGAATCAGAGAAGAGCAGCACCAGCTACAAAGAGCTGTGCCTTTTACCGTTTACCTTCATTTGAACAGCTGAATAGAGATCGAGGCTGTTACGTGTTAATAACTTTATTTATTTTTCTCTCTATGAACCCTCCAGGGCTCTGTATGATAGTGTCAATTTGGAGATGTGTAAACAAAGTTGTTACAGTGCTTACTTCAAAGTATACGTTTACTGACATAAAACACTTCATTACTTAGTTTATTTTCTTAACCAATAAGCATGTTAATGTCAAAACAAGTTTCACAACTTTAAGGAAGTTGGCGCACAAGTGGTTGAGTGCCTTTTTTAGCACCGTGTTCTATTCATTCAGCAAATTGCAGGACGAAAAAACTGAAAACAGTTCTGTGAATAGTTCTGAAACAGTTCTGTGCAGTAAGAACTATCCCCAAACGGACAAACAGTTTATGAAACAACACTAAACTGCTTATGCTTTTGCACCATGATACCAATACTTGTAATACTATTGTCGCCAGTGGCCTCTACATTGTGGCACACACTGTGTCCTGAGGTCCCCTACGATCCTTTCTTTTATTTTCAACCCTCAACTGCTCCCCTTTCGCCCTGCAGCTTCCAAAAAAAAGAATAACAACACTGGCACGCGCTTCTGCCAAGCTCACATCCAGCCATGAGAAATACAGCTAGATGACAAGCACGGCAAGTCAAGCAGGCGTACAGGCGGGACTACAGCGGAAGGTCTGGGAAAATAAAGATGGAGGGATGAGGGCTGGAGCCTGGGGGCCTCTGTAGGGCTGTTGCAGGAGTTCAGAGGGAGGAGGGGAGGCTCCCTCTCTTCCTCCCCCGTATCAATCCCCTCTGTCGACTCTAAAGCACGCACCAATGGTCTCCACGCGGAGCAGCAATGTGCAGCGGCACGATAACCCGGCCAGGCTGCGCGCACAAAAAGCAAACTCACACACATTCACTGATGAATATCTGTTTATCTTTACATGCTGTTTTCATTTTCCAAGTCCCTTCTCTCGCTCCTCCTCCTCCATCTTTTTAGCCTTGCTTTATCTGTGTTTTCTCTACAACACGCCGGCTGAGAAGATTCTCAAACCTGCTCCAAGTTAACGGCAATGATCAGAGTCTTATCAGACCTATTAGCATGCCAAGCTGCCCATGACAGCATCGTGGGTTCAAACCAAGGTCACAACCCATGTCATTCTCACTCGCCATCTCTTTTTTTGGCTACAGGATTTATATTGAACTTCATTTTAAACAAATCATGGGTATAAAAAATAAATCTGCCTTTTTTCTTGCAAGCCTACAAGCTCAGAATGCTTTAATGGACACATTTGCACACAAATTACTATCGGCTACCGCGTATACGCCCACACACACTCTCTTATCCACTTCACACAAATGTGCCTGACCCAGATTTGACCTGACCCGACCCCTATTTCTTTTATATCGCCGTCTCCCTATTTTAAATCTTACAGGCCGACTCCAAACAGCGGACCCCCCTCCCATAAATTCTCTCTGAATAGGACCAAATGTCAATGAAGTGCTACTTGGTAGTGTATGAAGGGTCGCCCACACTGAATCCCTCAACTAAATAGCGACGGAGAAACGGAGCCGCATCACAGCCCACAACTGACCCCATTGATGAAGTGCATGTTGTGTTGTACCTGTTCAGAGCCGTGGAGATGAAGCCAGCAGATGAAGTAGTGTAAAATGGCAGCACAGCGAGATATGAAGTGTATAGTGTTGGCATTTTTCAGAAAGTGACACATGAGACCTCTTGGCTCGACAGCCACACCCAAGAAAGTTCTCTTCTTTTGATGTAGTGGACCAGCTCAGACACTTACACATGCTCTGTGATGGGCTATGGGTTCATCTATCATTCCTTAAAACAGTGAAAACCAGCCGGAGGTGCCACAGTTGCTAAACATGTTCAGGGTCCGGTAGACCCAGGTAAAATTGCTGTTAGAAATGTATAGCGATCCCACGATATCTGACACTTTGTTATCAGGTCGATGCCAATTCTGAAAATGTGACGGTACTCATTTTCCCACACAAGCGCAGGTATGTGTACTCGGTAGAGTGGTTATGGCTCGAGACAAATGGCTCCCAGAGACTATAGAAAATGTGTTGGTGTTATTTTTTCAAGACAAGTTTTCCTTGATAATGATACAGTGTGAACAACAAACATGCTCTATTTGGCTAAATGACTTAGCCAACAGCTAACTACGCACTTACATAGGGGGAATTTACACACTGGCAGGCCCAAATCTGCATGAAGTTGTTTGAATTTGCAAAGACTTAAACAGAGATAACATCAGAAGATCATAGTGTCTGGAAATAGATTTTCCTGAAACACGCTAATGAATGAAGAACATTCATGAATCCGTTTATAAAAACTGTATTTCATTTTAAATGGCTGGTGGGGTCCTGGATGGAAAGTCATTAGACCAAGTCCATAGTACCCCAGCTAGGAGCTAGCCGTATACTATTTAATTGTTTAGGCTCATAAGTGCATATGTGTACTAGAATTAACTTGATTTACTTCCATTGGAGAGGTAACAAAGAGAAAGCAGTATTGTTCCTGCTGTATCCCTTCTAGTGACTTTGTCAGCCATCCCAATGTGATTTTAAATGATTGAAGAAGAGCCTTTTCTATCCTGGAAGACAATGGTGATTTCCCCCATTTTACAATGGTTCTACAACTACAACTTTTAGCAAATATAAAGGCTTTCCATTCGAAAAACGTTTGTGATTTACTTCAGTGGGCCGAATAAGTCCTTTTTCATATCCATTACGACAGATTGCTGAAGGGAAGCCAACGCACAAAAGAGAACTACAAATACTTTCTGCCCATGAATGGTTTAAATAACAGCTATTGTTCATATCCCCAAAAGCCACATTGTTTGTGGTAAATATCAGGAGTTGCTACCGGTTCCTCCACAAAGGGTAAGGGTATGACTCATTACCATGTTGGCCTCCATTGTGGCATTGACTGGAAAATGCAGTTTACTGCTCAAGCAGATTCTATTTGATGTTTATCATATGCTGGAAGACTAGGACAGGTAATCTACGGGCCACTTTTATCTCAAGAGGAAGAAGGAAAAAGCCACAAGAGATTCCTTTCTTCTTTCTTTGTTGTCATGAAATGCTGAGAGAGAAAGATAGTTTCACAGGAATTTTGTCATTTAGCCTTGACTTAACCACCAGCCGTGCATCTCCATCATTAACTCACTTATTTTCATCTTACTTTCATTCATTACCAAAGGAACTTAAAGCACGTCCCTCTTCCTCTCCTCCCTCTAACAGTTATCTGGTTGTTTTTTAGTTTCTGCTCCCCGGAGAATTTGAAAGTAGTTCAGCTTCCCGACACAAGGGCTGGCCTTGATGTGAGCAATGAACCGTTGTTGAGGTGACGCATCGTAATATCCCTGTTATTAGATACTGCCTTTTCCCACCAACAATAGTAGCATGCAGACTGCAAGAATGGGGGCTGTGTGTCATGTTTCTTTCTTTCTTCCATTTCGTCTAACATCATTTCCTACCTCCTTGAATCTCTCTCTCTCTCTCTCTCTCTCTCTCTCTCCACCTGTGTAAGGGTTTATTTTTGCGTACCACATGCATGTACAGATTTGCGTTTGGACTTGTGTGAGTGTTTCTGCTCTCCGTTATCGACCCACATGACCCTCCGCTATCTGTACTGGTGCCAACTCCGATTCCTGGCGACAATTACATCTCCGCCCCAGAGGGCAGTAATCTGGCAGAAAACAAACACAGCTGCGACAGTAAAGGCTCTGGAGGACTGACATGTGAGGCCACCTTTCAGACAGGTCTAGCAGGGTTTGATATCCTGGGTTACGTTGCTGCTCCGCCTGTCTGTCATGTCCTGGCCTTACCTTCACTTCTCAGCTACAGTGAGGGTTCCTTTCCAGGCTTTAACAGCCAGGAGAGTTGCTCAAATGAAAAGTAAATGGATTCTATTTATCATTAATCATTTATCTTTAATTGCTCCACAAAGGCTCGAGGTGCATCCATTTTTAGCCAAGCTTCCTTGTGTGATCAAACATTCACGCAGCTTTTCCTCCCCGCAGCTGCTGAGGGTTGACTGCTTTGCTCAAAGGTAGCTTGACGGTAATTGTTGAGTGCATGCTTTTGTCAAACTGCCAGTGCAATTTCAACATGCAGCTCAATTAGGAGCACGAGGTGAATGGGAAACCCTCAGCCAATGCAAAGAACAGCTCTCTGCAGTTCTGACAGCAGTTTAACCTTTCAGACCACATGGTGATGGAGAACAAATGAGAAAGTACCAATAGAGGGTTAGCTGTACTTAGATCAGCTAAATAGAACATTTCATTCCACTTATTAGGATGCCTAAGCCAAAATGCATATTTTTTTCCTGAGGTCCACAAAAGAGTCAGTGATTCTTTTATTTGAACCTGAAAGAAGTTTCTAATAGAACTTCTCACAGCGAGGTGTTAGAAGGAAGGATGACATTACTTCTGTTTTTTAATTAGTTTTGAAGTATTTTTTTATGATGCGAGCGCTACAAGCAAAACAACATTCACACTAATTATAATCCTTTGACAATAAATCCCTTTCCAACTTTAAAGCCTCCATAAGCTAAACTGAAATTATTTCTCCTTTAGTCAGACTGCTAGTAGGCTGCGTAATGTAATGTTCAGTTTTTTAAAACTATCATTCTTAGATACATTATTTTACCGAGATTCTTATCTTTGGATTGGTGTTTTATTTTGATTTATATATATAGTCTCTGTCATGTTCAACAGGGGAAAGAAGAAGCTTAAAAATACTGTTCTGGTCCTACCCCCTCTAGCATATATTCCTTATAAATAAAACATTAGGTCATCGTCATCAGCGACATGTTTGTCTTGTTAATTTGTTTGTTTTTTTACAAAACAATCAGAAAGAAATTACTTTTGCAATTACAAGAAATAACAAAGGGATTTTACTGGTCCTGTTCAAAACCGTTAATGATTTGGCTCCTAAATAATACTTTCAGTTTAGATAAACTTGTACAATATGTCAGTGCATCGTTACAGTTATTCCACAGACTAACACCTTTTGATGAGATGCAATGACGTTTGGCATTTGTTCATACGGGTGGTTTTTAAAAAATGCAGTTTCCTCTCAACATGTGCATGCTTTCTCTCCGTGTGAAACGTCCCTGGATATTATGAGGTAATTGTTGATTTACGGCTTTGAACATAATTTGAATAGTTGTATAGTCAACCAGGTCTTGTAGTGTTAGTGTTTTTAGTTTGATGAACAATTTATTTGTAGGTTCTCTGTACGTAGTTGTATGTATAACTCGTATGGCTCTTTTTTGCAGGATGAAGATAGGATGTGTATTTGTTTTATATGTGTTCCCCCAAACTTCCACACAATACATCATGTATGGAAGTATGAAGGAGCAGTACAGCATAAACATATATAACTATTTTTTTTTAAATATACCAATGTCTGTATCACCAGTTACCTTTTGTAACCAGCTCAACCACCGAATGGTTCCATTGCTTTATTTTCATCAGTTGGCATGAGGAGAAAGTATTTTTAAAGTTGTTTTCAGGCCTGTTAATCACCAGTAACCTCTTTGATGTATTATTAATACCATCAGGTTGGGCACTTAATTCTAACTGGATGAGGTTTAACAATAACGTCTTTAAAAAGGTCCTCACTAACACTAAGAAAGTGGATCACATCACTCCTGTTCTGAAGTCTTTACACTGGCTTCCTGTGTGTCAAAGAATAGATTTCAAAATACTGCTGCTGGTTTATAAAGCTTTGAATGGTTTAGGCCCAAAATACATTTCTGACCTCCTGCTAAATTATGAACCATCCAGATCTCTCAGGTCTTCAGGGACTGGTCAGCTTTCTGTCCCCAGAGTCAGAACTAAACATGATAAAGCAGCGTTCAGTTATTATGCTCCAAATATCTGGAACAAACTCCCAGAAACCTGCAGGTCCGCTGCAACTCTGACTACTTTTAAATCCAGGCTGAAGACTTTTCTTTTTGTCGCTGCTTTTAATTGAACTATTCATATCTTAGACTGCACTATAACTTTTATCCATGTATTTCTTCTTTTAATGTTTATTTTATTAGCTTTTCTTTTTAATGACTGATTTGAAATGCCATTTTTTTTATGTCTTTCATTTTTTGTAAAGCACTTTGCCTTGCCTTGTGTTGAAAGGTGCTATATAAATAAACTTGCCTTGCCTTGTCTTTAAAAAGGTCATGCATACTGGTAACAGTTAGACTTATAATTACACTATGTGTGAATGCGTTCTCAGTCTTGGTGAAAACCCATCTATGTTCAATCCACCTTTTTCTGGATAACTAAAAAGGTCAAAATGTAATTTTAACCTAATTGTTAAGCCCAAAACCCCTAATTACCTCAGCCCCTTCAGAGCTGTGGCAATTTGCTCTTGGGGGGGGGCAGCTCTTTACATTTTTCCAATGCTCTAGTGAGACAAACAAGCTTTTGTATGTAACTTCCTAACTGTCGTTAATTAACTTTATCCTGATATGTTAAGCATGCTGCTGCATTCAGAGTAATGAGAACCCCTGCGATAACACACAACCTTCAGCGCACTTTGAGCTCCGACGGCCCGGTCTCGCCTCTGCGGAAATCAATTGAGCATGGCCTGATACTATTTAGAAAGGCAGATGGCATGTCTAAATGCTAAGTAGGAACTAATTTGTTCATTTCATACCAACAATGTCAACAGCATATTACCCATTATGCCGTTCTTACTCACACTGCCACTGCACTGGCCCTACAGTGTGTCCACATTAAGAAGCCATTCATGAGCACATTAGGGATAAAGACTGACAAATTGAAATGTGAGTAACAAGCTGAGATGCATTCTGACAAAAGGAGAGTGGAGACCCGGGTGGTCAAATGAGCAGATATGTGCTCAGTTTTAGTCAACACTAAATGTATTTGTTGATTTGCAAATAAATCCATTTCTGTGCCTCCACATCCTAAATTTGAATGAAATTCTTCAAACATCGTTTCACAAGAATTTGATTGAAAATATGAAATGTTAAGCAGGTTAAATAAATATTGAGTCGCCGAATGGATGTACAGTAAATGGATTTGTAGGCATGCTTTCCCCTTCACATCACTACATCGCTGCCTAATGAGTTCCAGAACTGGCTAACGCAGAGTTATGAGAGTAATCTTTACTAGCATCAAGGTACAGTTTAGCATCAATAAATATAACCTTTTTATGAAGCTAAAGTCAGAAGTTAGCTATTACTGTGTTGACTTTATGAAGAGTGTTAGTTTGAATTTAAGACCCATTTGCTATGCCTGACATTTTGCAATATATATTTTTCTAATCTGAAGAGGTCTGTTGATCACAGAGCTTTACCTGCCGTGTTCTGAAGCTCTAAAGGAAAAGCACTCAAAAAGGACTTCAGAGTCTAGATACTATTTGAGCAGCAAGTGCTGAAGGAACTGCTCTGAAGAAGTTAATGTGACTTCAACTGCTCCAGTGCAGCAGCTGAATACTACTGAAGCGTTAAAAGACGACACACGAGAACACGACTGACTTCCAGCAACAAAGACAGAGAGGTTAAATAGTAAAGGGCAGAATATATTCAGTCAACAACACACCGGGGTAAGCCTGTGATTAGACGCGCAACCTTAGGCGAACCCTAAGATGTGAAAAGAATACTGATTCTCATTCGGGCCTACCAAAACAGAAATGGACGTTGGAAGTTGTCTCATTAATTCTGCACTTTGAGAAATAAGGCAACTAAGGAGAAACTAAATCAAAGTCTGAAGAATTGTTGGATAAATAGGATACGGGAAATATGGACTGTGAACTCTTACTGAACTCTAAGAAAGAGTTGAGTGATGAAACTTTAGATTCTTCTTTACAATATGTGTGTTTACTGTTTTCAGACAGTTAATGTATTACTCATTATTATATCTCAATGGGAATGACACGTTCTAGAGTGACGAGAACCCCTAAAATCCCCAAAGTGTGATTGTATCTCTTAAATGTCCTACGACTAGAGAGGCCATGGTCCAGCTTGGGCCCATCAGTCATTACATTAAGTTACAATATTCAAGTCATGAATATATTAAAAAAGTAATGTCCCCGTTAAATGTCCACTCTTGGATGATTGAAGGCTAATTGATATGCCATTCCTGTAAAAGCTGCTTCCATACTTCTTCTCTGTCTCTAGCTGGTCTATGATTAAAGTCTTACAGTGAAACAAATCAAAGTTATCTTTGTCTTGGATCTCATTTTAAGAATGCAGAAGCTCGGTATTTAAATATAGAACAAGCAAGAGTTTCTCTCATTTCCATTACAACCTAAAGTCCGACAGTATAGTGCTGGAATTAACTCAGCAGAGCCTGTGAAAGATTTAATAACTTTGATGCATTTCTGAAATGCTGACGATGGACCATTGCGTGATGAAACAGAATCAGCAACTATGAATGCTTAACCTTGCAGACAAGCTTATTTTTGCAGCTTAAAGTCGGCTCCTGTGGTGTTTAAGGACCTTCACTTAAAGCTGAGGAGCGTCTACACAACGCAGAAGTAAGCAAAACTTTCCATTTGCTGGGACAAGTTTTTGATCAATCATTCTGTTTGGACTTTTGGACTTTGTTCTACAACACAAAAGAGCCTCTCAGCAGAAAGGAAGACAACGTTGGCCTTTTTTGTACATCAAGAGACACATATGGGAGTATACGATAGGCCGACTAAAGTGAATCTAACAACTTAACTTCTTAAAAAAAATGACAGCCAATATTTTCATAAAACTTGAGTGGGTGTAACATAGACCAGGGTAATACCAATTTTATTTTTTGGAGTATTCGGAATACGTGGAAAATACACTTTTTACTTTCAATAACAATGCAATACAGGGTTTTTGTGCTGCATTCATTTGGTGTCTGAAGAATTCGAAAATTGTGTTCACAAACTGAAACGTTTATGTGAGCGCCCCTGAGGTACTATCTTTGAGCAATTAACAACTCAACTCGTCTTCTTGTGGTGTTCATGTTGTTTCCACTTAAACTCTTGAACAAACGGAAGAACGACATCCTAACTTAGGAGATGGGACTATCCAAGAAGCATTTGAATGCACCTTGGGGGAAATCTGCACACCCCGAGTGCCATTCTATTTAATTAACTGTCTGTAAAAATTAAGCAATCTGTAAATGAACTCCCTTTATTTTGCCAACGAAGAACTCTAATGTTTCTTTTAAATTGGTGTTTTTCCTGCTGCGGCTTAGCTTTGTCCCAAACCCAACCATTGGCTTATAAAACGTCTTTACTACTGATGAAGAAAACACATAAATAAACTAAGCGGCAGTGTGAACCGAAGCCTCAGTGACAGCAGGGGTTTGTGACTAAGCTGCTGCCGTTTGGTTCATAAATCATCATACAACACTGTAATTAGCACACGCTCCATTGGCCCTGATTGATAGCAGACATGAACGCAATGATTCAGACACACACAATGCATATATCCATACACAGATAGAGGGGAAGACTGTCTAATCTGAGCTCCTTTATATTACATTAAGAGACATGTTGTCAATAACAGATGTACACCGAGTACTACTGTGTTTGTTGGTGTGTTGTCCTGAGGTGTTGTCTCCTAATTGAAAACCAAGTAAACAAACAGAACGATGGCTGCTAAACAGACAGTCCTCATAAAACAAATGGGAAGTTCTGCTCTTCTACGCAACACGCTTGTGATTAGCATGACAACAACACGGCGAGCAGAGACACACGTAGCTGCTTGTTACCAGGTTATCGACGCTGCAGGTTATTGATCACAGCCGGGGCTGAGCCACTAAGGGGTGGGGTCAGGACAGATACATTATCTTAATGTACTCCTCTCCCTTAATGGTGCACATGGGCACGCACACACATGGATGTAATGGCATGCAATCGCTCAGACGCAGATGTCAGGATGTGAGCATATAGCATAGGCCTACATGGCATGTTAATAAAAGCTTCATTACTTTCCTCTGAGCCCCATTAAACTCTCCTGTTTCTGTTCATGGGAACATGTTCTGAGCTGTTAATATCAACAGAACATGTTTAACAGTAAACTGCCATGATCAGTGTCTTGTAGTTACAGGAAACTTTTAAAAATAACCGTAAAAAGTAGGAAACAAACATAAATCATCAAACTATGTCAGTATTACTTACGTTTGAAATCCTTGATTACAGTGCTTTAAGTTTTACGAGACCTTATTGATTTCCAACAACAGAATATATTTGAGTGAATACATGGATTTGCTCATACTGCATTAAATTGCCCATCTTATAGTATTGCAATGTATCACAATATGCAATGTTTTGAATTGTAACCTCTGTATTGGAGAGGTATTGTATTCTTGCGTTGGAGATCTGGTAGATGGGTTTTGATACTTTGGTCATAACCAGACTAGCTCATCTTGCGAAACAAACAATAAGCGACTGTCCTAAAAAAGTCAAACGACACCTTCAAAAACCTAAATATGAACATTTGGAAACTAAGTACACAGTAGCATGGCAGACAGGTGACATTATTGAGGCATTTACACACATCTATTTATACCCACAAACCCCAAACAAAACCCCTGCTGGCACCAAATATAGAAAAACATGCTTTAAACTGGCATCACGCTTAGCTCAAATTCACATCAGTGCACATCAGCCAGCTGGAAAATCACAGATGGAGGGAAGCCCTCGAAGGCGAGGGGGGGGCAAGAAATTGCAAACATTTCCAATATAAGGAACGGGGAAACCTACAGGATTGAGTTAGCTGGGTGCCGACACGTCTTCTCCCACCCCGCCTGCACCTAGACGAGCGGCAGAGGGACAGGGGTGGGGGGGTAGGGGGTGAGTGGTGGTAAAGCTTGTCAAGGTGATAGATTTTACGTCGGCCCGTATGACAGATTGTTGGGAAGAACAGCAGCAGGAGATTCACCAGGGAGCGGCATATCAGCCCAGATTCTACAATAATATTTACATAGCCAGCCTGAAATGAGGGCATCAGCGGGCCTGACAGGATGGTAAATCGAACCAAATTGAGTGAGGGAGCAAGAAGGAAATAGAGAGAGAGAATGAGGCAAGGAAACAGATTGTCAAGCTATTTTCCTCTGTGTATCCATGTGTAAATGTGTCTGCGTTTCTCTGCTGGGTTATGTTCCTGTGTGTGTGGTACTTTTGCGTATATGCGCATGTCTGTTTGTGTGAATCTCTTGTATGTGTATGTGGGTGTGTGTGTGTGTGTGTGTGTGTGGGTTTGCTCGTTGACGGGGGAGAAACAGAGGGAGAAGCAGACTTTCAAAGCACAAGGTGGTGAGAGATGAAATCAGAAAGGTTTCAGCAGGAAGGAGAGCGAAAGAACAAGAACTTAATCACGCCGGGGAGAGAAATGAGGCTGAAAGATGGGAACAGAGAGGGACACAGGCAGATAGATAGAGCGAGGAAGCACACGGCACAAAGAGAGGTAAAGTGAGTGGGAAGGAAGCGCCGACTTGTGATGTTCTCTAATGAAGCACATCACATCACATTTAGCATATCAAAAAAGCCCGGAAAGTGACTAAGAATCACCTTAAGCACTTGCAAACTTTCGCGCACAAATACAACAGTAAAAAAAAGCACAAATGCCTGCAGTGCGGGGAGCGAGAGCAGGCACCGCTGACATTTAAATACAAACACTCCCAACACCCGGCATTCACTAAACAAATTCAGAGTATCTGCAGCTTTTAAACCATCTGCAAAAGAGCGAACTGAATACAAAACACATCTTAGAAAAACAAGCCAACTACTATCTTAACTTGCATAATAACAACATTGAAACTGAAATCGCAAATAGAGAAGGTAGTGGGCAAACTAGGGCTCGGCAATATGGAGACAATCTAATATCACAATATTTATCATTCAATAATATCATACCGATCATGCAATAATATCGTAGTGTTGACTTGGTGCCCTCACAACATATTTACACAATGATATTTTTGATAAATAATCATTAGTTTATGAGCATGTGCACGTTCACATATTAGAAGAGTTACTGGTTAGTTCGAAACAGGACATAACTTAAGTTGAATGCAGACTCATAGTGACATGACCATGTAACAGTCTCGCTTCCATCGGATAACGCTCCAACACATTGTACGTAATAGGCCAAGGGGCGGGACATATCTAATCGGTTGACCAAGCACAACAGAGCCGGCCAGCTAACCAATCGGAGCAGACTGTGCTCTGGTTTCAGACAGAGGGTGAAAAGAGGTGCTGCAGCACAGACAGTATGAGAGAAATAAAGAGCTTTTTGAACATTAAAGCATGGAGACATTTCTCAAGAGGCACAAAATACAGATATGAACCTGAAAATTAGCATAATATGGCCTTTTAAGTCATTTGTTTTGAAGCCTATTCCTAAGTCAAATTGTTATTTACTGATGAGAAAAATATTTGGTTGATTTAGTCTTCATAGATTTGAGTAGTTGCCGATTTTCCCAGTTTATTAAAAGGTGTAATTGTAATATATTTGGGTTAGTTGGACGAAACAAGCGAATTCAAGACAATGACTCCAACAACATATGTATTGATTAAACACACAAAAAAGATAATGAAAAGGAGGGAAGAGCTAACATCAGTTTAGTGTCTACAATAACGGTGTTCCTTTCACACTAGAAAACCAATCATCTGTGAAACTCTCTAATGTATTATTTCATTTTCAGAGATCCTTGAGAGCCGACAGATGGGTTGCATTGTTTGAAAAATCCCCAAGTGAAATTGACACATAGGTTTCACTTCTCTTATTTTTCATTTCCTCGCTCCTCGGTATCAACTGAGGTTGATTTGTCTGCGCCATCATGAGTAGCGTCCCAGTGGCCTTATTTTTGCCAGAGGATCGAGGAGCGATAACGGAGGAGCGATAATCGAGGAACTACCAGACCATCCTCCGGTGAAATCCTCATACACCCGCCCCCTTACTGTGTATCGCTCACTGATTGGACGATGCAGCGCATGCACTGATCTGGCTGCTGTCAGACGATCAGCTGTGCGGCGTCATCACAAACGGACGTGGCTTCACGTGACGCTCCGGAGGAAACAACGTCCCCTGCTTCTCGTGGTTTCCTTGCGTCTCTCCATGCTTCCCTGGTGGGAGGGACTAGTCACAGGGAAAGGACGCAAGTGAGGGACGCAAGGAATCCATTTAACCAAAGTGAAACGCACCCATCGTCTCCAACAAACTAGGAAACTAGGATTCAGAACCAGAAAGAACAACAACACCTTTTAAAACTGGATTTTACAGTTAATACTAAAGCCTTAGACTTAGATAGTTTAAGACTTTTTTGAAGGAGCATGATCAAGACTGAAGCTTAACTTTAAGCAGAAGGCAAATAACCAGTGGCAAGATAAAGGAAAGGACGTGAGAAAGAGACTATAAGAAAATGCAGCATCAGAGATAAAGAGAAGCTTAAGAGGAATGAGGAGAGACAGAGGTGCGAGGTGAGAGGTGAAAGGCCTCCGCTCAAGACAACCACTGAAATAAACATGACTTAACCTGCCCCACGCTGCAGGACGGAGGTCAGGCGGGCATAGATTTAGTTCACAGACATGGCGGAGAGAAAGAGGCATGCAAAATCGAGGAGGGTAAGAGAGAGGGAGATCTGTAGCATATGATTAATCTTGCAGAGCCTTCAGAGAAGAAAGGCAGCAAGAGAGGGAAAAATGCTGAGGAAAGAAGATATGAAACATCAGTCTACAAATTGGACATCCGGTTTATGAAAGTGCATTGAGAAATAATGGAAATATCCTTTTAAGTTCAGCCCAACTGAGCAGTTTGTTCCTTATTTAATCTGTTTGCTGAGACAAACAAATAAGCATGAAAGTAAAATGACGAGTTATGAATGCAACAGAGGACAAAGAGGAAGAAGGAAGTGTGACAGAAAGAGGTAGCTTGAGACAGTGGGAGACAGGAGACGCAGAGAGACAAGAAAGGGCAGATTGCCAATTTAGCTTTCACCGGTAATCATTCCCGCTAAGCCTTTCTTACAGCAGAGCGGGCGAAACTTTCTCCTTCCATTTATATTGCTCTCATTTTTTCCTTTTCTTCTTTCAGCCTTGGGTAATTCTCGCCATGTTTGCCCCCCCCCCCCCCACACACACACACACACACACACTTCCTTAGCCCAGCCAATAAGCTACAGAGACTATATCAAGGGCTCTGGCGTGGTGGTGAATATCAACAACTCCACCGATCAATGACAGCCAAATCAAGAGTGTGCGTCTGTGTGTACGCAGGTGAGCCTTTGATACTAGACATCTGGCAGAATTAAAAACACGATGCATCAGAATACTTCACAATGAAGAGATCTGGGGAGATACTCGTACAGGCTTGTGAGTTGGAGTTATATCTACAACTTGCACTTAGAAAATGAAAACAAATCTCCCCGAAGGCAACAAGTTAACAATAAGCATAGTACGGACACAATTCAAACACAACAACTAAAGTGCATGTTCAATCAATAAATAAATAGGATACATGTTTACATCCCTTTGTATTTAGGCTCCCGGCTTTGTGTTCTGGCGTTATACCCACACATATATTATTGTCAAATGTATTCATATCCTACGTTAACAAGCCTTTTAGTTCAGAATGATCCCTGGCCCATCATTTTGTCTCATATAGGTATGAGACAAAGCTTTTACATAAAGGAAGCTGGCACTTTAAGAGGTCTTTAAAGTTGCTCTGATCAATATTTTTATATTGTTAACCAATCAAAAGACAGTGTAAAGGGAAAGGAGTTACTCACAGCTACGCACACATAGGGAATGGTTAACAATTCTACAGTTGTTTTTAGCTTAAATTAGTCTTTAAACCTCTTTAACCTGGATGTTTTTCTTATTATTATTATGATGCCAACTCTAAGCTGCAGATCACTTAAAGGCAGACAGACAGACGGAGTAAAGGAAAGTCTTAAAACTCTAGCTTAGCCTTATCCACGAGTCGATGCACACTCCAATTATTTAAGAGTTAACCTCTTTTAAGGTTCAGCATGAAATTCCTCAACCAAGTCTACAATTGTTGTGTATATTTTACCCTGCTTATGACATGGCCAATTACTAAAGGGAAGTAATGTGTTCACAACTGTTATGTAAAATGTAAGATGACATAAGTTGAACTCATGGATAAATGATTATTGTTAAAATAAGTTGTGTCACCTGCAGAGAATGGGGGTTAGATTAAATGGCCACCTTTTAGCCAATCAGATGAGAGTATTTCCCATATCAGTTACAGATCTGATAAGGTAACTTCCATCCATCCATCTTCACCCGCTTATCCGTGGTCGGGTCGCGGGGGTAGCAGTTCCAGCAGAGAGCCCCAAACTTCCTTTTCCCTGGCGACATCAACCAGCTCTGACTGGGGGATCCCAAGGCGCTCCCAGGCCAGCGAAGAGATATAATCCCTCCACCTGGTCCTAGGTCTACCCCTTGGTCTCTTCCCAGCTGGACGTGCTTGGAACACCTCCCTAGGGAGGCGCCCAGGTGGCATCCTAACTAGGTGCCCGAACCACCTCAACTGGCTCCTTTCGACGCGAAGGAGGAGCGGTTCAACTCCGAGTCCCTCCCGGATGCCCGAACTTCTCACCTTATCCCTAAGGGAGACACCAGCCACCCTGCGGAGAAAACCCATCTCGGCCGCTTGTATCCGCGATCTCGTTCTTTCGGTCATGACCCATCCTTCATGACCATAGGTGAGGGTAGGAACCAAAATGGCCCGGTAGACAGAGAGCTTTGCCTTCTGGCTCAGCTCCTTTTTCGTCACAACGGTGCGGTAAAGCGACTGCAGTACCGCTCCCGCTGCTCCGATTCCCCGGCCCATCTCATAAGGTAACTTTAAATCAGTAATTCTTAGCTAACTAGGCCATCAAAATTGATTTCTTTATTTCTAAGATTCTAGAAAACAGTTTCAAAGTTTCTCAAAAGATTTAGGAGAAGATCAAACAGAGAAGAAATCCAAGTGAGAGGGGTTAGGAGAGGAGATTATGGCAGCAAGAGAGGAGAAACAGAGTGTCAGGAGGTGGATGGAGGATGCTTGAGGAGGAGAATACCTGGGAAAGGAGAGCACAGGTGATGAATGGCAAATAAATGGAGGATAGGAGGGCAATGATGAGGAGGAGGTAAGGTGAGCGAAAAGGAGGAGAATAGCAAAGAGAAGGAGGGGAGAAGAGTTGCATGCTAAGTAGATGAGAAGAGAGGATGAATGATGAATAGAGGGTAGGAGGCAGATGAGCGAAGGTGAGGAGTGACATGAAGAGGAGGGCGAGGTGATGAATGGAATATATAAAGGCTGAAAAAACAGCAAGGATGAATAAAAGGGGCAAAAATAGGAAATGAGGAGAGGAGACGGGGGGAGCGTTTACGAGGAGAGGAGTGATTACCCCAAACAAGCCTGTGGCATTACAGTCATTTGCTTTGTTGCCCATATATGGTCATGGAATGTGTGAATGCAGCTTCTGCAGAAACCTGCATTGATCTGAGGTCACTGCAGTCGGTAGACAACAACACACAAACATCAAGGCACACACTGGTGGTCAAAACAAGGACTGACAGGAAAACTGAGAGAAGCAACTGAGCTCACATGGAGAAAGCAAGCATACACACTCATGAGACAACACATGCACAAGAGGAGTTAGCTGCATGGTTACATTTGAAACTTTTTTGATATTTTATTTAAAGCGTTTCAGTCAAACTGCAGAAATATTTTCCCTACGTCTTCACTGACATCCACTTCCAAAGGAAATGGAAAGCTCAATGAAAAACCTTGAAAAAAGCCAACTAAGAAGTATTTCAAATCTCAGGTGGTGAGCAGATAATCTTCTGTCGACACATACGGAGATGACCCACTTTCCCACGACACAAGAAACAAGAGTTGTGGAAATCACAGGCATGCATATACAAGCCTGATGGGGAGGAATCTTTAGATCATTTGGAATGAAATCAATCAATCTGGGCGTGGGCATGTGCACTTGTGTGTCCACTGTTCACATCTGTTCCTGTGTGTGTTTTGGAGACAGTTGTGATTAATGGGACGGGTGGTTAATCGACTTTGACTGGCTTTAATCTCACTGCAGTGTGAGCTTTTTTTTTTTTTTTTTTAATAACACACAATCATTTATTGGATTAGTTACCAGCCGCCGTCTGTCCCATCTTGTTTAATTTCTCCCTTCTTGTCCTGCCTTGTTCTAAACTTGGCACCGGGGTAATTAATTTAAGAATACCATTGTGAGTGCTTCCTTTCATTTTCCCAGCGACCTGTTCGCTCCAGTGCGACTATAGCGGTTCCTTTTCCTGAGCGTGCGTGCGTGTGTGCGTGTGTGGCATGAAACAGATGGGGAGGGTTTCAATCTGAAGCTATGCATTTGTGTAATGCCGGTCCAGTGATGATTGGCCGAGCAAGTCCTGACATTCCAATGAAGGTCAAATGAGCTTGATGCCAAAACATAAAAAAATGCGATGGTGTCTGATTTAATTAGCGATCTGTGGCGACACATGTCAGCGGCCATCACTCGTGTGTGTATTGAAGTCTGGACAGCAGTGTGTCTACACTTGTCTCAATTATCACCGGTGATAAAAACTGATTAAAGCTCATTATTAATCCATCTGTGGTCGTATATTTGAAAATGCCGCCCCTCCACATAGTGTGTGTTACTCAGATGATACCAGAGGTGGCAGGCTGACACATCTGTGGGACAATAATCGTGCCAATAAAAGAAGTAGCCTGCCAGCAAAATGAGGAATTCATATCATTCACCCATCATTTTCCACGGCAACAAGACAGCTGTGGCTGCATAGCTCCCCTGCCTGTTTTTTAAGAGCTTTTTTTATGGATTTTTTTTAAACTTTATTAGAGAGTATGAAAAGAGCCAAAAGATGTGCAAAGGGACTCAGGGCGACGTGAGGTAAAAGCCAGAGTTGAACTGGGAACCCTGTGAACCAGAGAATATTACTAATATTTGCTTGATAAAAAGAACTTTGAGGAATCAAATAGTTGCAAAGTCATTCCGACTATATTCATTGGTTTAGATTTGTTTAGAACACGTTTGTAAGGCAACAATCTAAGACACTATCAAACATGGATTTCAGAAATCTAGCTCGTTTTTTTGTGACTTTCTCAGAAAAATATTAAAAGAATTCATGTTATTCAATATCACTATCAAAATGTGATTGCATTTGTACGCTCAGATGTTATGCACAACTTACTGCTTGCACGCCTTTATTAGCAGGTACACACACGTTGATTGTTTCAGAAGTCACTCAGTCTCATTCTATCATCCAACACAGCAAACACATATAGTGAGACACACGGGAGATACACATATCCTGCCAACGGTCCACACGCCTCTGCCAGCAGAAAGAATAAAGACAGGCATTGTGAGAGATGACATGGGAAAAGACTTTCATCTGTTTTCTGCAAGAAGAGTGTGTGACTGGATAGCTGTCAGGGGGCTGCCATTGAGTATTTCCACCAGACTGAGGTGACTGTATGTGTATCTGTGCGTGAATTGCAATTACTCCGTGTGTGTGGAGTAGAATCAGGGTGCTGAACGGGCGTCACAGGGGATCACTGTGTGTGAAGGAAAATCCACATGTATGACCTCTTTCCACCAGCCTCTCTAAACGCACAGGCGGTCACACCGAGAATAAAACATGAGCAAAGGAGAGCGACGGGGAGAAGAAGGGGGGAAGGTTAGGTCCCTCGCACTCCTCTCTTCCGACACATTGAAATCCTCACAGTCGTCTCAGGAAGAAAGGGGCCACTGCACCGACACTCGACGAGGGTTTTCACAGCGCACTAACCTCCAAAAGGAATCAAGAAGAGCAGCAACAGAATGACAGTTAAGCCAGACCTGTCAAGTCAAACAGAGTGAACCCAGAGCCAGGAACTGCAAAATGTCTCTCCCTCTGCGCCGCCTGGCTGCATCCAGAGCCACACACATACTGCGCTAATTGGCATTTAACCCATCGTGCCCGTTGCACATTTAGTTCTAACAAGCAATTACATAATGCGCACTATCATCTCAAACCAACTGAGTTGTAATGGAGCAATGATTAGCTCAGTGATGTGATTGCCTTATGTGCTTGCCAGTTCAATCAGAAAGGATCAACAGGAAAGTTAGTATCCAATGCATTCAGATTTTCAGCATAAAATCCAGAGAGATAAAGTTTTATAACTACATGGTTCTAAATTGTGAATGTTTATATGCAAATGTATGTCAGTATTGCTAATAAGTCACATTGTACTGTCGTAGTGATTGCTTTGTTAGAGCCAATTGCAAGGTAAGTGTAGTTCAATGTGCTAAATACCATCTGTGCTAATGTAGGCGCTACGTTTTGAAACACATCTTCTCTATTTTCCTTGGAAGGACACAAAAACAATCCCACTGCTTTGATTCTGGAGCAGAATTTAGGACTCCAGCCACGGCACACAATCCTGTGTAAACCAAAGCTCCCATGGTGCATGATGGGAATGTGCCAACATTAGAAGACTGAGGAAGAACCAGTATGTCAATTCAGAGGAATATACTTGTGGTACTTTAGTCCATCGTATTAGCACTCTTGCTTTCAATTCATGTTAGCTTTGTTTCTCAGTCTTTAAATGTGCATGAGATAGTTAAACTAGAGCCCCCCCATCTCTTTTGTCTAGAAGAAAACTAAAGCAAACCACAAAATGCTGTGAAAATCATTATTTGGATGTCTTTGTGGCTTCCTGCATTAGAAGGTTTCTGTTCGGCAGCCACACCTCAGAAATGGTTGCTTCATTAAATCTACAAATATGGACAACATCTCTGAGCAGTCCCCGCTGGCTACTGCAGGTGACGGGAACAACAAAATAATGACTAAAGGTTCACTGTGATACCGGTGCAATCTCAGGCCAGTTTCAATCATCTGCACATTGATTTTTGTACTGTAAGGAAAATTGAAAGAAAACCAATATCTGCCTGGAAGATTTGAAAATCATTTTTTAAAAAAGGCATGGCAAGCTTTGGAAAGTCCATAAAACATTATACTTTTTATGATAATACAGTATTGGAAATGCCTCCAATACATCTTAAAATGCAAGATAAGGTATTCATGAATATGCGAGATACGCACCAATTTAAAAACTCGTTACCATGTCATTTATCAGCTCATTTACGCTACACATGAACAACAACAACGCGTGTCACTCGCTTCCAAATTCAAACATCTTGCATGATCCGTAATGCACATGCAAAGACATTAAGAAAAAGAAGCAAGATTTTGTATCAGCTCTATAAAATGAGATATTTGAAGATGTATTACAAATAACCAGTGTGGTCTTTATACTCCGTTTTGAACCTCAGTTCACTCAAAATTGTATACATCTACATTTTACGTTAATTTCAGTATGTAAAATGTTCAATCTGGATTATTTTGATATAAATAATAAGCATATTTTGTTTTATTTAAATGGTGCCAGCCTTTGAATGAAGACATTTGGAGCGAAATTAGGTGATTCACATGACCGGCGTTGAAGTCATCACTCAATGACTTAGTCTGTATGTTGACTTTGTTTATGTAAGCTCATCTTAAGCTTTAAGCTATGTGACAAACATCCTTTTGTTGCCATGCCTCTTCCCCTCCTCCGTCACTTTGGCCAGAGTTTTACGCTGTTGACAACTGTGAGGTGAGAGTGATGTTCCAAACCAGCTCATTAACACACTCCCCTTCAAACTGCCTTTCATACCCAAAAAAGCCTGATTCAATTCCAACGCTATTCAACTTTCCAGTTCAGACGCAATGGCTTTGTACATGAGCAGTCAGAAAGCTAGACGCTTATAGCCGAGACACCCACAGAGTAGAGAGAAAACAGCATGCTGGGAGGAGAAGAGAACAGACATGAAAGAGCAGCACACATCTCATTAGCACCCTTCTCTTTCTGTCCAGCCCTTCTCTGGGCAGCCAGCCTGCCACCCATCAGGACGCTCGTGTGTTGGAAACCAGAGTAGAAGCATTTCACTTACATCCTCAGATGCATCCCTGCAGATTAAGAAATCATCCTCACATTTCGAAAAGCTCAACGTCTGGAAATAGACTCTGGGATGTGGGGGCGGATGGGTCAGAGGCACAGAAACTGTTTTCTATTTCTCGATCCCAACTTCTTAGTTAATAGAGTTTTCTGAGGTAAGCACAAACACTAAAGGGAGGCGGGGGGGATTGCAGCTGGCTCAGTGAAATTCGCCTTAGCTGTGGCCTAACTGGGGCATCTTATACTGTGGTGTTTTTGACCGGGAGTAACTTTCCGGTAGTAAAACAAGATTGTTATTATACTTTTTGGCGTAAACATAGCTTTGATAAAACTCCAGGAGGGGTAAAGCTTTTCAGAAACCTTTAGCGTTGTTGTGGAAATGGGAAGTTGTTGGCTTCTGACGTGTAGGCCGTTATGTTCTATTTGAGGTGTCACCAATGAAGAGAATTTGAGCTAATTTGAGAGTTTAACATTCGGCTAATAAACCTGGACTGGGAAGTAGAGACGCCCCTGACTCCAAGATAACATCTCATTGTGAATTAAATGATCTGTTATTCAAAAAACGGTAACAGAGTTTTTTAACACTACTGGCACAATATAAATCTTAAAAGAAATGTATTCAACACATTATTCTGACCTATAGGACACACCAAGCCTTCAGGTGAGAACACTAAACACCTCCAAATCTCCAAAGGGCCCCATTTAAAGGTGGGGTAGGCAATTTTGGAGAAACCAGCTCGAGTGCGCTAGAATTTGAAAATACACAGCCGGAAAAAATCTGCCACTTCCTTACAGAGCCCCTCCTCCAACACACACGGACACGCACATGACCAATGAGGGCACGAGGTAAGTTTGTGCACAGATGGAAGGCTGACAGGCAGGTAGGCCATCCAGTTACTTTAGCCGGGCCGGCTCAGATGATTGGTCGTGCTTTTTACAGCGCTACAGCCAGGGGCGGACTGGGACTACAAATCAGCCCGGGAGTCTCAACCAGCCCACTTTGGTGCCCCAAGTAATTACCGTTAATAAATTGTCAACGGGGGGGGTGCTAGTGATTTTTTTGTCAAAGCACTTGAGATGATGTTCGGGATGTTAAGAGCATTCCATGGAATATAACAACAAGTGTATCTCGAGCCGGTTTCTCAAACTTACCTACCCCACCTTTAATGAACAAATAGTTCGACAAGTTCAACTGTTTTATTTTGTTTGCACAATTACTAAACTCTACAGCAGGTAAACCGTGATATTACAAAAAGTTATAATAATATTTTTTTCATTTCATATTCAAATTCCAAGCCCTTGATAGAAACAGGGTAAACCCTCTGGACCTGTTTAGGGTGTACGCTGCCTTTCACTTCTTAGTGCATGCTGGGATATGCTCGAGCCCCCGCAGCCCTGAGCAGGATAAGCGGTTTAAAAAATGGATGGATGGATATTCCAATTTCAGTGTGTCAAGCCGATTAGCAGATTATTGCCTTAATTGCCAGGCTAATAAAAATATGGTTACTCCTTTTGTACGCCAGCTACAGTAATTCATTGTCTCCCACCTCATTTAAGATTATTTGTCATTCATAGCTTTAATATACAGTGTTGTTTTCAGTTTAAGCCCTTTAGTTATTGTTCTCCAATAATAAGATGGTGGAACTGGTAAATGTGATGAAAGTAAATTCAGGAAGTGACATTCCATTAACTTTTAATATACAAATAAAAAATGCTGATGATACCACCCCATGGTAAGAGACTGTTATACACTAATTGTGTTCACATCAATAATGATTGGTGATAAAACGTTAAATTAGATGTTTCCCTAATGTACATTTTTACATTTTTAAAATGCCGGCTAAATTATCTGGCCGGAGAATTGACATCTGTTTCTTGTTGCTGCCGCCTGCCAGCTACATTCTCCTGATGCGAATTGAAAAATCCCCTTCCGGAAGGACACATGTTTTCTGCTCCATCATGGTTTTTCTTCTGTAGCATTAATGGACTAGGCCAAAGCAGCCTTTCCAACTGTGTTGCAGAATGACGATAAAAGATCCATGAATCCTCAAATTGAATCCCTTCAACCAGACCATTCCTTGTAAGTTTAAACTGCAAAAGGCTGTAAAATATAATCATTTTAGGCACTTCCTCCCAAGGGTGGAGCAAAAAGTGCAGCTGCGGTTCACAAGTCTGGTGGAAGGACAGTGAAACTAATTTCTGAGCCACGAAAGAGAACTTTGTCATTAATGATTTCTTGGGTTTTGACATGTGAGCTATTTAATTCCACTTGGCTTTGATCCATTTCCAATAATTATGTGGTAGCTCAAGAGAAGGGAAGAGAGAAAGAGAAGCTTAAAGGGGATAGATGACATAGATAAGGGGGAGAAAAGATGGTTTGGTTTGAACAGGCGGTTGGAGCGGAGTGTGTGTGCATGTTTGTGTGTGTAGATCTTTTTCTGTCTGTCACAGCAGCTCACATCCTCACCCATCACACGGTCTACAGTGGCTTTCTTACTGCAGCTAACAGAGGGAGATTGTCATGAGCGCACACACACACAGACCAGTGCTGTGTATGACTGAAAGTGCTCGATCCCCAAACTGTTCCTCAGTCCAAGAATCTAAATCATGTTAATCAAAATGAACACAGACTTTTGTCTTGGTAACATTTGTGCAAGCTCACATGGCTGCCACATTTACCCTGGCCCTCGTGGTGCAGACAACTACACGCAGCCGTTACAAGGATGACAGATGTTCCGTGGCAGCTGTTTACAAGCAGTAGCCTCACTAATCTGTTTTTGCACTTTTATTTGGTTTAATTGAGAGGGACTTGGACTGGATTCTCTCGTGCAAAACAAGAAAGAGCCGACGATACGTCTGGCTGAATGACAGGTAATGTACGCATCAAAGCAGCAGAGAGGAGAAATAATGAAGTGTGCTCTGAGAAGATGGCCCACGGGAGCTATAGTAAAGCACCAGGCAACATCACAAGTCATTTGACAATGCTCTACTTCTTAAGGAGAAAATAGCTAATTCTGCCTTTGAAAGAATTCTGTAATGCTATCATGCAAATGAAAAAGTCCATCAATGGGTGCCAAAAGACTGGATGTCTATAATATTCAATAATAGTGTCTGACTGGGGAACATCAATCATTTGTGTCAAAAAAACTCAATTTTAGATTCACGGTTGAAATCTACAACATGGATTGTGTGAATAAAGAGTTGAGCCCCCCCAGCTTTCAATTAGAAAGTGAGTTATTTAGTGAAGAATTGTAATGTCAAGATAGGGAAGGGGTGAAAAAACACATTGGTGCAGCTGTCGCAGTGAATCTCTCAATCAACAACAGAATTAGTTAAGGATACGCAAGCATTTAAATCATGTTTAACGAGGGAGGGGGGGGGGGGCAACCTGTCCTTACATCTGTGTGTGTGTACTGTTTGGGTATGGGCTAACGAATCAAAATGGGATGATTCACTTAACATTTAGATTATTGGAATTGTATCAAAAAAATTGATTTGAATGGTGTTCAAAATGGCTTAGAAAACAACACATTTTCTCCATGCACATAACTCATTTGGGTTTACCGTCTTGCTGATAGATTGTATCTAAGAAACAGCCTCAATAATGTGCATCGCTTGGCATGCAGATTACGGCAACAACGTAATAGTGAAAGGCTTTTTCAAATGTCGGAATAGAGAACGTTTTTTCCGCTCTCTTCCATTTCTCTGCTGTAGTAAAAACATTTGTTGCCATGTATTCTTCTTCAGAAAAGCAAAGACAGTTTGTGTCAATGCTTTGGTTTTATTTTGATGTACGAGTTGTGTTCATCTTCCAAAGTCGAGTGTTTTCATTTCCATCCACAAATGCAGTGGACCAGAGTATATTGATGTGACAAAATGAAGAAACCCATGCCCCGTTTGTTAATATCAAATGTAGACATGGCTTTCTCGCCAGTCTGTTTCCTGTCAGTCACCTGACAGCTGTAGGAAGACATCAAATTCTCTGGCAAGAAAATACATCTCTAAACAACATGCAGCCTGACAAAACTAATTGTCACATCCATGTCTTTTCTTTTCTTCTTTTTGACATGTGGCTGCTTTGTTTGCCTGGACAGCCGTTGATATCAAGCCAGGTTTGAAATAACAGCAGAGCCTATACATGACAAAATGACAAAGAATGATCTAATTACACATGGCAAGCATTGCAGAATGATGGGTGGAAACATACACAAGACAGAGGCAGCAGCAAATGGACTGTATCTCTAAATGACACCGGTATTCTCTTCTAATGTGCGTGTGACTCGCATTGAAATGTGCTGCGATGTGAACAGTAGTCGTTTGTGGACGGGGTAGGGAGAAGAGATGTTAGCTTGCATTATGCAAATGGGGAACAACAGTGTCAGAGCGGATGCAGTTGATCAGGACGATTGCCATCGACACACACATTGCCTAGGTACGTGTACTCAGAGGCAAGGCAGTCAATTTAGACGATGATATTGAAGAAGCCAAGAACGAGGTGAGAGGAGAGCGGGGCTGTTGGCCTCGCGCAAAAATCCTTAGTCTTTAGCCCCGTTTCATTTGAACATTTCATCAATACAGCTCCTCTCTCTCTCTCTCTCTCTCTGCTGGCTGGTGATCTGCTGACCTCCACAACTTGTTGCGAACACTCTCCAGGCTTCCCAGAGCCGGACAGTTATTTATGAAAGGGGCAGCAGAGATAAATCGATGCTCCCTCTCTATTCCTTCCCATTTTCCATTTGTATTACTTGAGTGAGGTGTTGAGTTTCTTCTTCCAATCTAAAAAAGACATTACACTGCTTTCCTGTCCATGCTTTGTTTCCTTTTTGTTATACAATTCAGATAATGTAGAGCTGGAATTACTTTGGTGGTTAAAATAAAAGGCCAATAAGCTGTCGTCATAAAAGTTATATGCTGCTATAAATAAGTTATTATCTTGCATGGGTCGGAGTATTGACTGCTAAAGATTTAGAAAGAAAATGGGTGAAGGGATAATAATCCAGGAACAGTTTGAAGACAATTGACAATGGCTTGGTCTTTGTAGTGCTGGCACTTGAACCAGGGCAGTAAATTGACTTTTCTTTTTTGTTCTGGCTTCTGTGACCCGACATCCTCAGCAATGGAATAGCTTTTACTTTCAAACCAATCACTTGAACCAGAGGAGGATGTGACCAGAACTGAAAGTAACAAACTTAGAGCAAAGTGCTGACGATATTTAGGAGTGCTTAGAAAATACAGTGTTTTGTATCTGCAATCCCGTTTTGCTCTGATCATAGAAACAAAAAGGTGTGCCAATAACAGGAAACAAAAACATGGGTAAAGCAGGGACTTTCCCAGCTCAGACTGAGGTTGATGACATTTTGAGCCTGGTTTTATTTTCAGGAATAAGAGAATATCTTTAAGCATATGCCTGAGGAGATGTTTCGGGCCCCAGCTAGGTATAGAAAGCACCAGCTTTGACTAAGATGTGAAATATCCTATAACTAAAGCAGTTTAAACTAATTTGGTAATAAAATGTGCTTACATTTAAACAGGCAAAGAATGAGGTAACAAAGATAATAATGACCATTTCATATGTTTAGCAATTTCCATAAAAATGTCACCCTTCAAAAAGTAATAAAATAGGAACAACATTAACTGTCTAACTGCGTAATCCAATAGCACAGCATTGCACTTAATCCTACCTTCGTTTACAACACAAATCATATTCCGTTTTTTTGTATTTAATGTTGCTGCAGAGGCTACATAGTGATGGTGTTTAATTGAAATATATGTCTAATGTTATCTTATATAATGAAAAAGGATTATGTTAATTATACAAGAATTATCCGCAGCCTGAAATGAGTAGTGCTGTGACCGCTTCTTGTTAGTAATGCCAATGATACTTGTAATAGCCGGCTCTAATTACCTTGTATATCACCCTGTATCTTTTAGCTTAGCGCCTAGTGTGATTTCCACTGCAGTTTGCATTAAATCTCTTTAAACAAGTTTTATTATAGTCAAATGTTGGTATATGCACCACAGGGTTTAAGCAAGGCTGTCATCTTAGATTCCCTCTGTAGTAAAAGATCTCCGGCTAAAGGCTCCGTAATGATGCCAGTGAAGCAAATAATGTTACTGCAGTCATTAATTGCCCACATGGGTATAAATGGGGAAATGTCACAAAGTCCCTTCACAGCCTGACCGGCTGCTGCTCTCGCACCGACGGGTTGAGCAATCTCAGATTAGTCACCAGCGAACTACATCAGGAGAGGAAACGGTGAGTGAGCAGGAGAGGATGGAGGCTCACTGTGAGCTGTGGAAGGGGCAAGCTCAGGACAGACTGGGAGACAGAGCAGAGGCGCTTGTCTAAACACTTTCGCACATTTGAATTCCCTCCCTCCCTTTCTGTCTCTCACCCCCAATAGCTCCCTCTCTTTCTAAACAATGAGGCCTAGAAGAACTGAGAGCGGCGGGGTGGACGAAGGGAGGAGGAGAAAGGAGGGGAGGGGGGGTTACTGGCACCCTTTTTAATTCCACCAAAAGCTGTTCCAACAAAAGGGCCCTCACTCGGGAGCCGCCATGAACCGGCAGCCAGCCAGGCCCGGCTGAAAATACGGTCGTGAGCAAGAGAATGAGAGGGCAAGAGAATGAGAGGGAGAGAGAATGGGTGAATAAAAGAATGTGAGAATGAGATGGGTATGAAAGGCTGGCTGGAAGTTTTCTTAACTCTGCATGGTGGTACGAGTCAAACCAGGGAGGGCGGTCACATTCATCACGTGTGTGTGGAAAAGCGTGTGCATTTGTGAGGGATTTTGCAAAAAGTATTCATGACGCAGTAAGCACGGACTGGACCCTGAGATGTTGAAAACCTTCCTCCGAACATCCTTGGTTCAGCTCCATTGTGATTCATAGACCTGTTCCTGTTGCTACGCTCTGCCATCCCTCTTCACACCAACACCTGGTAGAATCACTAAGGAAGTCAAGGTGTTAGCCATGATACGGTTTATTTTTGGAAATGTGATCTGGAATTTGCTAAGTAACCGCTTTCCTCAGAAGTGGAATGAAAAAAAAAAGCGCTGACCAAGTGCACACACATGCTTGCTGGGTCTTGGCAGGCAGAGTGATGGACTCTCAGCAAGCTGGACTGATGGAGCTTCTGACAGCAACCCCGGAGTCTAACCTCTTCCTCCTAATTACACCTAGTTTCTTTAAAAGGTCCACACAAAGGCATAAACACATGGCTGCACAACAAAGGGATGAGAATGAATCCACAAAGCTGTGTCCATGACAACCTGCTCCCAATCTCTGAATGTGCCCTACCGAACCAACCTCTACTTCTGTCCGTAAACGCTGCACTGAGGAATTTGGAAGATAGGACCTCTACACTACTTCTTTTAATGTACATTTAAAAACAAGCAAACAGCCTTATGCAAGACGCTGCAACACAAAGTTAATCCATCGTTCGTCATCCTCCAAAGTATTCCGGGAAAGTCATTAACATTTGAATCCTTGATCAATAAAACCAGAGGTGGAAGAGACAAACAGATCACAACACCGTGTTAGCGCTTGTCCATGAATCCGTGAGAAGGCTGTAATGAATGGGGAAATTAGCAGGACTTTATACTGGGCTTTTCGGGGTGAGAATCCCAGACAAACACGTTGGCCCAAACACTAACAGCTCCTGGCATTACCATGCTCTTTGCCGCTGGTGTGAGTCATTAATAAGCTCTCAATGAGCATCAACGGTCCGGTCTTGAGGGGATGATTATCACCCCATGCCTCACCAGGAAGCGCCATTGACATTTAAGAGTGGGGCCAACGTGCCTGAAACTGCAGGTCACTTCAGGTCCTCGGTGACGGCAGTTTGTTTTCTTAATATGGTGGGTTAAGATTAAAAGGCTTAAAAAAGATTTAATTAAAAAGTGATCATCATCATTCAGCATGGATGACTAATTGTGGCCTTGTTTTTCTTATCTGATAAACAGTCCTGTTTATCGTATACTGCTTGCCGGTGACTTTGATTTCACATCTTTAAAAGCACTCTATAGAGAGACGTCTCACAAACACAGATTGCAAAGTTACTTATAATCAATCCCACAACCAAAACAAGTGATATGCTAAAACACATTACATATCTCACCCAGCTGCTTAACACAGTCATTGACATAATAATACCTCTCTAGGCAAGAATGTCAACCCCTCCCTCCACCCTCTCCACGCACACAAGGGCTCCTCTCCTGAGACTAACTCCTTGACATGTAGCCTTTCTGCCTTCAGCCACTACGAGGCAGGGACCTCTGTGCCGCAGACTGTTTTTAAAAAGATAGTGAAGGCTCCAAATCATTTACAATCTGAGGTTCATGTGACTGCACGGGGTTAATATAAGATTTATGTAAAGTGAAAAGAAAATCTGTGCTTTTCAAACTGCCCCTTGCTTTTGGAATAATATGATATGTTTGTTGAGCCTTCAGGCTTCTTCCTATTATTAATCAACTAAAACATACTGCCAAGAGAAACCTTTTAATAATTCTTGCCTCAAAAGCAACAACTGCCTTCCTTGGCTTCTCTTACAGATTAATCTTTTGAACTCAAACGTGTTGTTGTGTAAGCTATGTCACTACAGCAGTGCAATAAGACATGCAGGGTTTCCTACAGTTTAGGGCTGCTCGATTATGGCGAAAATCATAATCTCGATTATTTGGGTCAATAATTGATATCACGATTATTAAAAACGATTATCCATTTACTTTGAAAAAATCAATTTATTGAAAACAAAATGGAACAATATGTTTTTAACAGTTGATTACTCTGAACTGTAAGTATAATTTAATTGAAAACCCAATAAAAAAAATAAAAAATTGTTTTAATTTGATTATGTTGTTTTCATAATCGTTGCAAGCCAAATCGTAATTGCGATTAAAATACGATTAATTGAGCAGCCCTAGTTTCCTATTTAAAATGCCATACATAATACACCAGTGGATATGCGTTACTTCTAAAGCAGGAGGTTGTTAAGAGTTTCATGCTCAAACTTAAGCAGGCCAATGATTTCATCCAAGGATTTTTCATCTCAAACTTCACCTGCACTGCTTCACAAGCACTATAGATCCTAACATGGATCCATACCGGTGCTACAGCACTACATACATTTGCAAACAACAAACAGAATCATGGTTCAATGAGGAGTCATTAATAAGAGCTCTCCATAATCATGCTGCACAGCTCTGAGGGTGATAATCATCGGCCGCCTGCTCTCCATGTGATAAGCTAATCAGCCCTTCGTCTGCACCGAGCCGTCGAGGAGACTCATCAACATTGACATTTCTGCACAGAATCGGGCCTGTAGAGACGAGTGCAGGAGGGGAGGTGAAGAGGGGTGGGGGGGGGGGGGAACACCTGAAGTGACTTAATTATCATTGCTGTGGAATGATATCCTTTCGACTCTACTTTGCCTGTTTTACTGAAGGTTAACATTGTTCTTGGAACTTCCCGGTTAAAGTTTCACTAACCCCTTTTTCAGAACGCCTAATTGTTTCTCCCAGCGACATCTAAACAATACACACAGAGATCATCCATCCACACAACCCAGCCAAGAACTGTCTCTTCAAAAGAAATGTGTTGTATGCTGGGACCATATGGAAAGTTCAAGCTTATACTTTTGCATTCAGTTTCAGTGGCTTAGCAGCTGGATTGTGATCGTCGAGGTTTTTCCATCGAGAAGACAGTTGTGTTGTTTGCACGTTGAAATTAATTCATAACCTGTGGGGATACTGCAATGATAATCTGACAGCTTTTTCACAATACAACCCTGATGTAGCAGAGTCTCAGCTGAAAATCTGTCAGCCTCACACCAGCCAAACCTGCGTTGCATGGCTTACAGCACAGGGCTCTCTAGCACCGCAGTTCAGCAATGCACAAGGAGAAAGAATTAAAAAGCTAATTCTAATCAGGGTTCAATCTTCGCCCTGCCTTGTACACTTAGTCAGAATCACGGTTTGCATTGTCACCTATTATGCAACAGATGCTTCAGCAAAATGCAAAGCACACGCTCCGCAGCTCTAGGCCTTAAAATACCTTGCCCTCCATTTGCTTTGATCTCAGTGACAAGTCTCCCAAGGCGTGTCAACGCACAACACGAAACATCTTCCAGCTCCATAATGACCCGTCTTCTTGCTCCATGGTTGGAGATTTGGGGACAGCTCTGACAGAAGATTCCAGTTACACCCAGGTGAAAACAACAGGCTGACAGATTCATGCTGACAGAGCAGGTTCACAGATATTTAATGCCCATCACTTTTGCCTGACTGCTGGCTGTTGTGAATTTTGTAGCTGGACTCAGATTGGGAAAAAAAAAAGTTTGAAAATAGTTTCTGTTGGGAGTGTGAGCATGTCTGTGTTACTCAGCAGAACCTTTAGTGATGTCATCGTTGCTTGCAGTTATTGTTATCTCTTAAATGTTCTTATTGGGGCATAAAGTGTTGCTATGGCAATCATTAGAAGGTTAATTGATACGTTTTCTTGTTTATTGTAGGATATATCCTCAATTTTCTTATCTGCATTAGTGAGTTCAAAGTAGGGTTATTTATGGTAATTATGGTGATTTATTGATTACCAATAGAACTGATACCTTTTAAACTTGATTTAAATCACAACAAGCCTAGAATTATGTGTGTGCATTCGCTGTGTTGCTCAAAATAAGTTTTCTGGCATGAATGTTAGATTTGTATCTCTTAATGCAATATAATATTCATACAGTGTCTTGCATTGCTCTTGCATCACTTAGTTGACAGTACGTTTACATCAGGTCGATGCTATCAGCCAAAGCTAGCTCAATCGGATAAATCTGCAACCGTGTGCATCGGCAGAGCCTTGTTTTTCTGAATTCCAGCTTTAAAATGTTTTTTAAAAGCATGATGTTTAATAGTGTTACATTGTACAGTTTACGTGTTGAGAAGGCCCATCGTATTTTACTGTTTTTATTATAGTTTCAACTTTAAAAGCACCTGTATCAAGCACATCCTGTGTTGATGTTCATTGTTAATGTATAGAGAACGTCACTGAATTTAATATTGTTAAAACTTACTTTCCAGATTGTATGTGGATAAGGCTGTATAAGTGTGTCCTTTGTTACAGTTTTTATTACAGTCTTTATGTAAATACTGTGGTTTCTGAGATGAATCATGACATTTTGATTGCAATGCTGTTTTTCCATCACATCTTACTTTATTATAGGGTTACTGAAGTGGATATTCATTAAGGGCTCTCAACACTCATTGTTGAAGGGCCACCTGACGAGCAGGGGCCGAGCATTTCAAATGTTTTCTCCCATCGCCACCCTGTTGCTCTGCACAATGAAGACCCATTTCTGCTATTATTCTGATTGTTCGATGTTAGTTAGACACGCGGTTGTGAGCGCCCGGAACACTTTCCAACAGGTAAACACAGATTACAGGTCGGCCGTGTTGGAAGGGTTTGTAGAGGCTCAGAGGGGATTAGGTTTCCCGAACAGTCACCTGCCGTCTGAAGCTGCGAGGAATTAGGACAAAAAAACACAGGCGGAGCCACACCTCGCCTATCGTGGCGTACTGAAACCCCACATTCAGATTCCGGCAGTGTGTTTCGACAATAAACTTTTACAACACGGTCACACGGTCCACCAAAACAGCTGCAAAGGAGAGTGGACGCGGATGTGACACATGCAGCCTGAAAGGGCTGCCCGTCTCTCAGGGCGCACAGTGCGGGGACAGGACGGACACTGGAGGGGTGACTCTAACACAGCCCGGGGGGGTTTGGCTTACCTTGAGCTGCGAGGAGGATCGATGCCGCTATCAGCAAAGTGTTTCTCACCGGAGAGACCGGGCAGCGTGATGGGTGATCTCTCGCCATTCTTCTAAACAAGGTGGACGTAAATATCCACACCAGCGCTGTGTGGGGCAGCCGGGCAACGAATTATTCCTTCTCCGATCAGCCGTGAAACTTCCGAGTTCAGTTCAAAACGCCTGGGTTGGAAGCAGACAAGTTGTGGCTTCTCTTTCCCCTGTCTCTGTAAGAATGTCCTCTCGTGTTTGAGTTTCGTTCCTTCTCTGAATGTGTTCCTGACAGGAAAAGGGGCCGGCCGCAGTGCGCACAGGTAGCCTCTGCTGCTCTGTGTGATGGTGCCGCTCTCAGCCACGGCGGGAGGAGAGATGTGGAAAGAAAGTCTGGACGGAGTGTGTGAGAGTAGCTGGAGCTCCGTGTGTGTGCTGCGGAGAGCTGAGTGGGGAATATCAGAGTGATGTCAGCAGAGCGTCACCAAGAGGACTCCAGCCGTAATTCTGAGCCCGACTCAAGCACTCTGGTGCCTGGGTGTGTGTTGCTGGCACCTGCCACCACTCGTGTGTGTGTGTGATCTATGAGAAATATGTTCAAACTATTATGTATTTATATTGGGCATAATTGAATAAAAAGTGCATTTACTCAAGTAAAATGTATATCATATGCTCAGTGTTTCCATTTGATGCTACTTTAGAGTCCCACTCCCATACATATCAAATCAATGTTTTCTTTCAAGTATTTTACTTTTTACTCACTTGACACTTGCACCATTTTCTTGTACTTTTTTCTTTATATATTTCTATTTCTTCTTGCACTTCTTTATCGTTTTATGTCTTAGGTATATTTGTATTGCATTGTTGCAGGAACCTGGTTTTTCATTGCAAGAACTACACTTATTATACATATGACAGTTAAACCATTGAATCCGTAATTGGAGGTATTGGCTACTTTGCAGACTTTACTCCCATCATAATGAGTAACAGTTGTGTTGGAAGAACCAAGATTGTTTAATAAAGTAAAAGTATACATTTCACACTTTAGAAATACTCTTTTAAAACACAAGGTACTGCAATCGTAAATAAATACTTAAGCACAGGTAATAGGTTAAAAAACAGTACAGTATAAGCATCACAATGTAGGCTACTTGAGGTACCAAAAGTAAACATTATGCAAAGTATATCCAGATTTCGTAATAATATAATAAATCTATGGAAACATGTATGTGTTCATCACTTTAGTTGTGCAAATGTGAGGCTTATTATTTGTATTGCAACTACCTATGCTATATCATGTTACATTATTGAGGTCAAATACCATTGATTTGGATTTAAGTACTTGAGTAAATGTATTTTACCGCTTAATTTGTAATGCAATGGCACAGATGAACCTACCTTGCAAGTATGGCTTCCTCCACCAGCATTGGACATTAAACTGCTGCTGATGTGTTAAATGCAACCACAACATTAATAATCAAATATTAGGATGCATAATAATCACAAACACTCGGGGACCATTTCTCTGCCTTCATTTAGCTGCTAATACTTACTTTGAGCACAGAACCTTTACTTGAAGTGAAGTGTTTTTACATAGCTTGTCATATTGCTACTTACTTTAGTAAAATATCTGAATTTAGCTTCCACCACTGATTACAGTACCAATGGCAATACATAACCATTAACCACTCAGTCAAAACTATACTGCTACATTATTGGAATCATTGGGAATCAAGAAATCCAGCAAAAAAATCTATATATTATTTATAAGAATCAGAGAAATGCTGTGAAAGCAAATGGTAAAAAAAATGATGGTTGATTTATAATCAACTTAATAATAAATGCAGTGAATATGACAGCACAATGTATATATGTATATATTGTAAGAAATGGAGCCCTGTTCGTATGGTTCATTGTCTCAGTGAGATGCTCATAACAACATCAATGATTCCCCAGACCAAGCTTTCTAAGGAAACAAGAAAAGGATTCTTTAGAGACACTTAGCTCATTAGGGGAAAAATTGAGGAAACCTTGAGAGGCAATTCAAAGTGTATGTGAGTGGAGTGATACCCCTTCTGCGGTTGGAAAAAAGACAATCAGCCTAAAATAGGCTAACTGACTAAAAGTGAACAGTTTAGATATTCTAAACACCACTAACACTATAGCATGGCAGATGAATTTTATATTATGAGTTTATGAGTGTAACCTTCTCAAGGATTTAATATTACAAGAAAACGGAATCCTCGTAAAAACGCAAGAAAAAATGAAGTCAACAGTAATGAAAGCAGTCAAAAGAATAAAGTAGTGCTAACCCCAATTTAATACCTTTTCTAAAATCAATATATTTCGCTATAGTCTTTTTGTAAATGTTTAATGGAACATGTTTTGAAACTTGTTCAAATCAGTTGATGCTAATGGTATTTTAATTTTGCATAAACAACTTATTTTCTGGAAGTACATTTGCTTGGGTGTTATCAAAGCATGAATACAGCAGCAACACTCAACAGCTGTGGAAACAACCTCCATGTGTGTATATTTGAAATATATTCTAATCCACATCCTGACTTAGCTGTGTGATGATCTATTTTATCTATTACACCAAAACAAAAAAGTACAAGAGCCTAGCACACAAGAAATTGCACCCATACATTTAGCTTTGCAGCACACAAAACAAGCCTTCAGGGGCTGGGGATTGGAGATGCTGGGGGGTTTAAGTCTCCATAGATGGATGCAGTCATTTACTTTGTTGTCCCCTTCACAGAAAACAGTAAACTAAAGACAGAAATGTTTCAAATATGGATATGTTGGAGGGAAATAAACCGAGCCACTTCGCTACACAGAGAGGACGTTCTCCGTCTGTTTAGTACGATAAGAGAGAATCTTTGAAGTCAACAGCAGTTATTGTTGAAATGAGTTACAAAGACAGATTAACTGAGAAAATACTTTGTTCACAGCAACTTGCGTGAGTCACAACAACAAGACTGTACAATGCTAAATGCTGTCTTTAGGAGAATCATTTCAGTCATACTCTCCATGCCCACAGTGTCAATGATTCTGTAGAATTGTGGTTGTTTTATGTCCGACAGGTGCAATTATGCTACAACAGTTCAGAACATTTCCATTAGGAGAAACGCGCTGCCGTTTTAAAACATTGCAAAGATAAAAGCAGAAATGTGCCAAAACACATGAAGATACATCTTCACCAATTTGACAACACGTGAAGCATTCTGAAAACCTTCACCAACTTGATGAAAAATGTGCAGCGTTTACTTAAAGTGTGCATAAACGGAATGCTGCAAAAAAAAAAAAAAAAAAAAAAAACCGCTGCAAGAAGTTAACAACACAACAGAAACGGGGACACTAAAAAGTGGTGCACACAGCTGGGACCAGAGTGCTTGTTGATCATAAAGTTTGATTATAAAGTTTGAAAACTTTCTATTGCAGCATTTTGTATTGTTTCTTTTATACAGTGCTTTTAGAAAACGCTGCGTCTGTTTCATCAAATAGGTGAAGGTTTTTCTTCTTCATTTCCATTTGTTTTAGCTCATTTTTGATGTTATACATTTGCATCGTTTCTGAAGCTGCAGCGCGTTTCTCCAAATGGAAATGTTTTTCACTGTTAAAGTGCGTTTGCACCTGTTGGCCACCGTACGACCACCAAAATTATTTTTCATCGATACAAGTCTGTGCCACAGCCCAAATGCTTTTGGTTTTCCACAAAACTACAACATTAGTACAAAAAAGTGCACAACAGATACCCTGAGAACACATTTTCGGACTGTTGATTTTCAAACAAGCAGATCTACTTATTCATACGTTGCTATCTATATGGCTCCTATAGCAGCCTGGCAAATGAAACTGTAACAATCAAGAAAAAAGATCTCAGTGATATGATAAAGGCAGTCAAATGCAAAGGCAGGTTTAGTTATTTACTCATTTAGCTTGTTAAAAATAATGTTTTTTTGTTCACTTTCCTTAGCCTTGTTAAACTTCTCCTTCAACTGGGCTCTTTTGTATAAAAGTAGATTTTCTAAAGTTGACATTGTTGCAGTAGTTTCGCTATCAAGTTGAAAGCTATTTTTAGTTATTTCCTAGCAAAAAGCTAGCCTGGTTAGCAGTGGTGAGGTGCACATGCCGAGGACCTTTACTGTCAAAGGGAGAATGCCAGCCGATGGCAAACAAAAGTGCATCCTGAAAGCAAGTCTTTTAGGGAACAGACCTTGAGGTCGATGGTGTCATAACTCTATAGTCATTACATTGTGCATTCAATATACATTTAGAGAGGGGATGATACCCGGCAAATGGTCCGAGTTATAATCCTTAAGAATTTTGCAATCAAACTCAAGTTTTGATATATGGGGTGTTAAAGTCAATGTGTCGTCTCTCGCAAATTATGTTAAGTTTAGTTAAGTGTTTTTGTCTTTGTCTAGTGATTTTCCCCTTTAGTTTTGAATAGTAACCTTCCCCCTCGTTTCAGATACTCTGTGTGTCTCCCACTCCTGTGATAGTCGACCCCGCCCCTGATTGTTTCCACCTGTTCCCCATTACCTGGTGTATTTATTGTCCTCGTCTCCCTTTGTCCTGTGCCAGTTTGTTTCGTTTCTTGTGACAATCTACCGTATCATCAGGAATACTCCCAAGCAGAGCTTTGAGCCACGTCTTGTCTGAGTATTTGGTTATTCATGCTCCAAGTGTTTTTCCTCATTGAAGTGATTTTTTTTTGTTAGTGTTTTTCCTCCTTAGAGAGATTTAGTGTTTTATACCATTGTAGTTGAGCTTTGGTTTGAATAAACCTTTTTTTGTTAAAAACCTGTGTGAGTCATGCATTTGAATTCAAACCCGTTTATTCAGTCGTAACACAATGTTAGTGACTGACTCTGCCTCTTACATTGAACATCGAAGTCTTTTGTCAGGCACATGCTTTCAAGCCAATTGGAGACCTAGTTACACGTATACACACAGCCATGAAATCAGTGTTCTCACAGAAAAAATGAGATTTCTCTAATCCCTGACCTCAATTGCAGAAAACATGTGTCTCGTTTACAGAATCCATTATAACGCCCGCTGTAACCCTAACATGCATGTGAACACACTGCATGTGTCTTTTCAGAGCCAAAGACCTGGTAATTCACATATATATGAAGAAATCTGGACATATGTAAAAGGATTATCTCAATTATGCTTTTTTGAGAAACAATGTTGGGAAACAAAGAAAAATAAAAGACACATCTTTCTCTGCTCTCAAACACCAGTGCAGATGGATTCTGCATCAGACATTCAATAAGTCATGCTCAAAAGAGTACATCTAAAATATGATAAAAGATTCTTCATTGCAGTTTACAGTGACTGTGCGTCTTCCCCTCCAGCTCAAGCAGGCCGACGATCCCTCTTATTCCAAACCCAGCAATCACTGTCGCAGTCAAAACATCTTTTCATCTCCTAGTCTAAGTAACCACCTGCCTCTTCCACATCTAATATTTATAGCGTAATGCTCTCACTGCTCGAGTACCATGATTTTTTTTCTTTGAGGCAAACCAAACAACTGCCTATTTTGATGTGGAAAATAAAAGAAAGCAACCCCAGAACTCACTCCAACCTTTACTATTCATTGCACTGACAATTGAAACACGACTGCAGTAGGAAAGCTTGCCTGCCTGCAAAAGCTTCCCCAAGATGCCTTCACCATTTTGCTGTGTGGCGGACCCGGTCGCCCACCTCTCCATTATCACCTCATTAGCGTGCTATAAACTGGCCCACCCTCCAGTTTGGCTCTAGCCTCAATCAGCCCATTAATCACAAAAGAGCAGGGAGACCTTCTGTCTTCGAAGGCTCACAATGTATTCTGCAGGCCCCTGCTGTGTGTGTGTGTGTGTGTGTGCGTGTGTGTGTGTGTGTGTGTGTGTGTGTGTGTGTGTGTGTGTGTGTATGTGTGTGTGTGTGTGTGTGTGTGATAGAGAGTGCATTGGCATGCTGTTGCATACAAATGATTCAGCTACATCCTGCCATCTGTTGACTGCAGGAAGTAACTACCTCTGCACTGACACACACAAGTACATGATGCTTCCTGACTGTCTGTTCTTCATCTGTAATCAAAATTACTTTTATCTAATTCAAGGTTTATTTCAGCAAAAGAACAGATGGAAAAGAATATGCAATCATTGCAGCATCTCCTTATATTCAGACAACAAACAAGGTTGTCAGTGCTTCCATAATCCACTCCAATAGCTACCCATATGGTTGAGGTATGATTTATTTCAACGCAACTTGAATGTAGATCATTCTAGACTGAAACATATAATCAAATATTGGATGGATTAGTTATATATTATAAGCAAAAACAACCCTCAGGGTGAATTGTTATAACTTTTTCTGAGTCGTTAACTTTTCATTTTGAGGCATCATCGTCGGGCAACATTTCAATATTGTTCAGTGGTTGATTTTTTTATAAATGACTTCAAACTAAAGACTTTCCCCTTAGCCTCAGCTGTTTTGTACAACACAGTTATTAGTATTATGTGCTAAAAAAAAGAAAATGTGCCTGTAAGTATGGTGACTTTGCATGAGAAGATAAAAAATGTAATGTTGGATTAACGCCGGCTAAAATAATTGCAATTCACAATATGATGACGATTCATGCAAGTATGCCTTGAAATGGTATATAAAAAAAGATAACAAGATTGTGAGAGTCTGTTCTTACATAATTAGTCAACAAGAAAGTTACTTTTTCATGTCACAATATTTACACTTGTTCTGATATTGGAAATTTGGATGATCATCTTAATGTTGTTTTTTTTACCCACGCTTTAATTATTTGTAAACATTTAGGTCAAAGCTTCGCTGTGCAGCCTCACAAAGCTGCTGTCGTTTCATTAAACTTGTTCCAATGACTCAATTCAGGGACACAGGTTTGAAGTGCTTGGCAACAGATATGTACATTTAAAAAAAGTGTTTCCTGGACAGTCCTTATATTCTGTCATCCTGAAACCTAAAATATTCTGACAGTGAGGTGTAGTCAATATAAATCTGATGCCACGCATACTCTAGCATGGACAAAGAAGAAAATAACAAAAATCATATGATTATCATCCAGAGCCTGATCCAGTTATGCACCAGCTGTCGAAACATGACATACTGCTGGTTATTGAATATCAATATCTCATATACCTATCAATGGTCGTATCTTTAATGTTTCTTGTGGCCTACGGACATTTCCTACTGCAACAAAATCTTAGTTTGATGCACAAATTAATATTTCATTAGTTATTTGATTAACAAATGAATATTGCTTATGTTTTTCAGTATCCAAAATGCCAGCTTTTTATGTTACTTATTATAATTTTCCTGGCGGCTGACATTTTTTCAATTCCAGTTTTCTACAGGTGGTCTTAGTCAGACACTCAGAGCCTTTCAGAGGGCAGCTTTTACATGGATTTCCTGACATTATTAATATGGATGCTTGTGCTCAACCTTTTAGAACACTTTACATTTGAAACCATCATACCGCTGGAAGATAATCTCTTTTGGCAATCTCACGAAAAAAGGGCACATAAATGCAATTTGAGGAGAATTTGTGTGACATAAATAATGAGTAAGCCCTGGCTCCAGGCATGTTTGGCCGTGTGGAGGAAACTGAGTAAATTAATTCCTCCTGCCGTAATTACGCTGTGAACAGAATCAGAATCACTTGATATTAATTAATACGCCAAGTAGCCCACTGTAAATGTGGAGGAATGTATCCTGGTCACGTTGGTGCAGAGAACCAACCTTAGTTATTTAAACATAACTACAAACTACAGCACTGATGTACAGACATGCAGGATAAAGTAAAAACATCACCTACACAGTACACCTCATCAATCCCCCTAGCATGGGAAACCAGGCAGATGAAAATTTTCTTTTCTTTTAAATGTTCCTAAAATCTCCAGTCAGCTGTCTTATAAAAAGCTTTCAATAATACAGTCAATAATTCATGTTGTGCCACTTTGTGCTTCCTCGCTCCTGGGATCAAAAGAAGCATAGGAAAGAAGAAATATTTCTGCAACACAACATTACTGACTCTCCTTAATTATTATTTATTCTTAAAGCTAGGGCAGTATTACCTCTTAAGGTTTCTAGAATGAGTCTAAATGAAACAATCTTCGAAAGGATTTTCATTATTTGGTTGAACAGCTGGAAACTCAGGCGAGAGGATCACAAGTGAACAATTCTTTTTATCAGGGATTATTAAAGCCACAAATAGTTGGAAACTGCTGGTAAAAAAAAACCTAGAAATCAACGATGTCAAGTTATGTTCTCCGTCATAAGTTATTGCTGATAGGCCTTGAGCAGGTGAATCACGTGATCATTTTGTACTGAACTGCTAAATTCAGCTCCGATTGCAGGTGTGAGTACTTTTAAGTCAGCCGTCCCTTTGCTGTAGATGTTTGGTTTACCGAGTTGCTTCCCGCCACAAACACACAAATCACCTGCTCATCTATCTCTTTATATTCATGCCTCTGCCTTGTATACAGATTGGACTGGGCCGTCCCTCTGGCCTTGGCTCTTCAATCACCTCTCCTTTTCCTCCATCCATCCCTCCAACCTCCAATCTTTCCCGTGTTTTGATCTGCCCCTCCATCCCTCCCTCTGTCATTGCAGAGAGAGAAATAAATCAACTCAGCGACAGCCGGCCGGCCCCGAACACCTGCAGAGTTATTTACTTCAGCGTACCTCTGATCCACTGTTGGATCCATAGGAACCAGCAGTAGCACTAACACACTCTCCATATTAGTAGTAGTAATCATGCCGCTTCAATCACATTAGTATGCATAAAAAGTGACAGGTGATACGCCCCCAATTATGCAAATGAGCCAAGTCCCGCTTCCCATTGTTCGAGATCCTTTGATGTGAGGGGGTGAGGTGTTATAACAGGTAGGTGTGAAAAGACCCCCTGTGTAGTGCCTTTGTTGTCTAATTCTTTGATGTGTTGATTAAGGCAGTCTCTTTGAAGTTATGTTGTCTGGCCCCTGTCCCCTCACACCCCTTTGTAGTCTAATCCTTTGATGTGATTTGTTATAACAGGTAGGTGTGAAAAAAGCCTCTGGTGTTAATATAGGTGTTGATTAAGGCAGTTTCTTTGATGTTATGCTGTCTGGCCCCTGTCCCCTCAGAGTTGTCTAATCTAATTAGCCTTTGATGTTTTGCCCTTTGATGTGAGGTGTTATAACAGGCAGGTGTGATTTCACACTGGTGTGTTATAAGCCTTTGATGTTAATATAGGTGTCTCTTTGAAGTTATGCATGAGACTGTCTAGCCCCCACCCCCTCCCAGCCCAGGCCTCTCCCCCCTTTCTCCACCCCTTCCTTTGGCTATGAGGCTAGCAGATAGTGGGGAGTGGAATTAGGTGAAAATAGAAATATGCTCAAACTAAATAAAAAGACAGTAATTTCCACTTACCAAGTCACCTGGCAAAAAATAAAAATGGCCAAGAGACGCCTGTGACAACTTACCGCCATCCGTTCGGAGCGCCAGTCAAGAAACGAATGCCGCAGCTGTGCAGGGGTCAGACACCTACAGCCGAAGATCTGTGCACAAACTTATCTCATGCCCTCTTTTGGTCATGTGAGCGCGTTCATGTGTGCTGGAGGAGGGGCTCTGTGAGGAAGTGGCAGATTTTCCCCCCGGTTGTGTACTTTTCAAATACGTAAAGAGGGAAATAATAAAACATGATCTTTGTCTTTTTTATAATTACTTTACACAAGGAAACCCCCTATGAAGTTATATGAGGATGTATGGGTGTAATATTAGATTTTGCTGTATGCAACAAAAAAGGTTTGACGGCAAAAGACTCTCACTTTTTTACAGAGGGCTCCGCCGCCCCCTCAACATAACAAATCCCGCCTTCCTCATCAGATCATTTTAAAGTGAGAACCCCTCAAGGACATTCGTTGAACACTAACCATGGATCTGAGAAAAAACAAGTCTCTCCCTGCGAGTTGCTGCCTGGTTCATGGTAGTGGTCAGCTTTTAAACACAAAAGTGTATCTTTCAGTAACTTTCTCAGAGAATTAAGCATAAATCAGCCAAATGTTCAAAACAGCCTTCACTGAAATAGCCTAAAAATCACAAACTGCCATTAAGAGTCAGAATCCTAACGAAATCTACTGACACAAAGTACTTCATTATCTACTTTTCAGCTTTTATACACAAAAGTTATGCTTACCAGACCAAAACATCAAAAAAGGTTGGGATGCGTGTGAAAGGGGTTACACAAAACGCATCCCAACCTTTTTTGTTTTTTTGGTCTGGTAAGCATAACTTTTAGGGATCCCCCAGATAAACCTCCATGGGTAGTGGAGTCTCCCCCCTGTCTTTTCACATAGATTATACTATCTGTGTCGTAGTAGAAAACTCTGTGCTGTAATTTCTCCAATTCACTGTACAGTTTCAGCCAGTTTGTGATTTTGACGCCATTTCAGTGACAAACAAGGCTGTTTTGAACATTTGACAGATTTATGCTTAATTCTCTCAAAAAGTTACCGAAAGATACACTTTTCTTTTTAAAAAGCTGGCCACTACCATGAAAGTACTCTGTTTTATTAGATTTCGTCAAGCATCTGACTCTTAATGGCAGTTTGTGATTTTGAGGCTATTTCAGTGAAACAAGGCTGTTTTGAACATTTGGCAGATTTATGCTTAAATTCTCTGAGAAAGTTACTGAAAGATACACTTGTGTATAAAAGCTGAAAAGTAGATAATGAAGTACTTTGTGTCAGTAGATTTCGTTAGGATTCTGACTCTTAATGGCAGTTTGTGATTTTGAGGCTATTTCAGTGAAGGCTGTTTTGAACATTTGACAGATTTATGCTTAAATTCTCTGAGAAAGTTACTGAAAGATACACTTTTGTGTATAAAAGCTGACCACTACCATGAAGTACTCTGTTTGAGTAGATTTCATTAGGATTCTGACTCTTAATGGCTGTTTGTGATTTTGAGGCTATTTCAGTGAAACAAGGCTGTTTTTAACATTTGACAGATTTATGCTTAAATTCTCTGAGAAAGTTACTGAAAGATACACTTTGTGTATAAAAGCTGAAAAGTAGATAATGAAGTACTCTGTGTCAGTAGATTTAATTAGGATTCTGACTCTTAATGGCAGTTTGTGATTTTGAGGCTATTTCAGTGAAGGCTGTTTTGGACATTTGACAGATTTATGCTTAAATTCTCTGAGAAAGTTACTGAAAGACACACTTTTGTGTATAAAAGCTGAAAAGTAGATAATGAAGTACTTTGTGTCAGTAGATTTCGTTAAGAATCTGACTCTTAATGGCAGTGTGTGATTTTGAGGCTATTTCAGTGAATGCTGTTTTGAACATTTGACTGATTTATGCTTAATTCTCTCAGAAAGTTACTGAAAGATACCCTTTTGTGTTTAAAAAGCTGACCAATACCATAAAGTACTCTGTTTTAGTAGATTTCGTCAAGCATCTGACTCTTAATGGCAGTTTGTCATTTTGAGGCTATTTCAGTGAAACAAGGCTGTTTTGAACATTTGACAGATTTATGCTTAAATTCTCTGAGAAAGTTACTGAAAGATACTCTTTGTGTATAAAAGCTGAAAAGTAGATGAAGTACTTTGTGTCATTAGATTTCGTTAAGAATCTGACTCTTAATGGCAGTTTGTGATTTTGAGGCTATTTCAGTGAAGGCTGTTTTGAACATTTGACAGATTTATGTTTAAATTCTCTGAGAAAGTTACTGAAAGATACACCTTTGTGTATAAAAGCTGAAAAATAGATAATGAAGTACTTTGTTTTAGTAGATTTAATTAGGATTCTGACTCTTAATGGCAGTTTGTGATTTTATTGATATGTCACACATCAAAAAAAACATTTTCTCCAAGCAGAGAATAATACACATGATTTTTAGGCAGGACACACTAGATCAAGTAAAATAAAAAATAAAAACGTCACACTCTTCCTATTGCTGCCAAAAGTCCCAAGCTGCTCTTATATTCTTCAGTTGGGTCTCGTCGTTCTCTATAAGCTGGACGTAAAGCTTCTTGATTTTAGCCTCAAAGAGTCTGGTGTTTCTGAGATTGAACAGAATCGCCTCGGGAGCTCCAAAGACTCTCCTCTCCGACAAATGAAGGTGGCCCTGGTGTAGAGCGTCCCGAATGGCTGGAATGAAACGAACGGTCCACAGTCTCTTTACCACTTCATCATAGTTACGATCCAGATAGTATTCTTCGGTCGGAAACAAACACTCGTGTTGCATTTGACTGGGGTGGTCGACTTGACATCCGTAACATTTGTCCTTTCTGTACATATGCAGGACCCTATCCAACAGATGAACCACGACAGCTTTTACCGTATGCAGGAATGACGATGTCCTAATACGTTCTGCAGCATCACCCTCTGGAGCACAAGGAAAGCATGGCGAATCAGCGCCTGCTGCTGCGGGATAAGCTGTTGATTCCCCTGGAGACTCTCATGGAGTAGATGGAGGTTAATATATATCCAGCCAGCCAGTAATATCAATGCCAGCCATATAGCTGTCGAGCTCGGGTGTCCAGATTGTTGGATAGGACGGGGGTCCTCCAGGCGTTTGCTCCAGGCTGCAACTCGCAGGGAGAGACTTGTTTTTTCTCAGATCCATGGTTAGTGTTCAACGAATGTCCTTGAGGGGTTCTCACTTTAAAATGATCTGATGAGGAAGGCGGGACTTGTTATGTTGAGGGGGCGGCGGAGCCCTCTGCCGTCAAACCTTTTTTGTTGCATACAGCAAAATCTAATATTACACCCATACATCCTCATATAACTTCATAGGGGGTTTCCTTATAGTTGTGTAAAGTAATTATAAAAAAGACAAAGATCATGTTTTTTTTAATTGTTTTATTATTTCCCTCTTTACGTATTTGAAAAGTACACAACCGGGGGGAAAATCTGCCACTTCCTCACAGAGCCCCTCCTCCAGCACACATGAACGCGCTCACATGACCAAAAGAGGGCACGAGATAAGTTTGTGCACAGATCTTCGGCTGTAGGCGTCTGACCCCCGCACAGCTGCGGCATTCGTTTCTTGACTGGCGCTCCGAACGGATGGCGGTAAGTTGTCACAGGCGTCTCTTGGCCATTTTTCTTTTTTGCCAGGTGACTTGGTAAGTGGAAATTACTGTCTTTTTATTTAGTTTGAGCATATTTCTATTTTCACCTAATTCCACCCCCCACTATCTGCTAGCCTCATAGCCAAAAGGAAGGGGTGGAGAAAGGGGGGAGAGGCCTGGGCTGAGAGGGGGCGGGGGCTAGACAGTCTCACGCATAACTTCAAAGAGACACCTAGATTAACATCAAAGGCTTATAACACACCAGTGTGAAATCACACCTGCCTGTTATAACACCTCACATCAAAGGGCAAAACATCAAAAGGCTAATTAGATTAGACAACTCTGAGGGGACAGGGACCAGACAGCATAACATCAAAGAGACTGCCTTAATCAACACCTAGATTAATATCAGAGGCTTTTTTCACACCTACCTGTTATAACAACTCACATCAAAGGATTAGACTACAAAGGGGTGTGAGGGGACAGGGGCCAGACAACATAACTTCAAAGAGACTGCCTTAATCAACACATCAAAGAATTAGACAACAAAGGCACTACACAGGGGGTCTTTTCACACCTACCTGTTATAACACCTCACCCCCTCACATCAAAGGATCTCTAACAATGGGAGGCGGGACTTAGCTCATTTGCATAATTGGGGGCGTGTCACCTGTCACTTTGTATGCATACTAATGTGATTGAAGCGGCATGATTACTACTACTCATATTCACACACATTTTTTGCACAGAGCTGTTTAGCTGCATTAGAGGAGCTAGAAGCAGGTCTCAAATAGCTCTCTCCCTTATTATTTTCTCCACAACCAGCCCATGAATTTGATATGGAGCACTCCCATTGCTCTCTTATCCTCGCCTCATTCTTGAAGCTGTAAGCCAACAAAAGCTTGCACGCTCACGCGCACCATGCGTACACATGTGCCTGCGCACACAGCTGGTTTGTTTGATTTGTGTGGATATAGATTGGTATGTTTTTATAGTGGAAGAGAAGGTGATGGCAGGGTGGGGGGGATAAGGGTATGGTTCTTTGGAAAAACAGAGTAAGGGGGGGCTGTCACGAAGTAGATAATCTTTCAGTCTCTAAACACAATGGAACAGGGGGCAAGAGGTGGCTGTCAATCACGGTTAGGAGTCCCCACTGAGGTGACCCGGGTTATGAGGGAGGGGGGGGGGGGGGGGTTACATGAGATGTGTCAATGGAGGCCATTACACTTAAAAGAGGACTTCTCTCTCTCAGAAGAATAGATTAGTATTTTAGAGACAGTGGCGAAAAAAGGCATACTTGCCATGTGTAAGGCTGGTGCTATGTTACAACAAAGCATGTCAATATATTGAGCTAATCTGAGGGAAATAAATTCAACTCCAAATCGCTGTAGTTTTGGATTGGGGATTTTTATTTATTTATTAACTCAGTTAACTGATCAATTATATATTCTGCCAATTCATTTCCCCAAACTGTTCATCACTGTCAGGGATAAAATTGATGGGAAATATTCTTTGTAATATCATATTCAAAGGCACATATAAGCGGTACAACTTTATATTAAAGGGGACCTATCATGCAAAATGCACTTTCGTACGTCTTTTATATATGAATATGTGTCCCCGGTGTGTCAGGGAACTCACCAAGTGTCAGAAAACACAACCCTCTCTCTTTTCCTCCATACCCAAATCTCTAAAAACAAGGCTGAAACGGATCTGATACAGACTGATCCAGATTTGAAATATCTCTGACGTCAGAAACAAGGAGCTCCGCCTATATGGGCAACTCTCCACCTATCAGGGGAATGGGGGGTTGCCGTGGCATGGTAACAGCATGGTAACAGCATGGTAACATGATCCTCGTGCCCCGCCCCCCTCCTTTGCAGGGGGGCGTGGTCAGCTGCAGCTCATTTGCCACAGAATCAGCCCTTGCAAAAACAGGGCTGGAAAAGAGCAAATAGAGCGAAATGAGGCATGGCTAAAATGCATGATCTGTTTGATATTTTGAAAAACTTCACACATGTTTTATGGCCCTACAAAATATTATTCAAAATAGCATGATAGGTCCACTTTAAGGTACACAAATTAACCAACAACTAGTTGTTAATAAACATGCATATATTGGCTCTTTATTAGTCATTATAAAACACTTATTAATGCCTTATTCTACATGACCATATTCTACAAGTAATAAGCCATTAGTTGAGAGTTTTTCCTCAATAACCCTCTAATTAGTCCTTATTTATTGCAAGTAAGGAAGTTGTTGTACATGAGCTTTGGTCTTAATATGCTCTCCTCAATATGTCTAAATAACTCAAAATTAGGTATTTCTATCTAAGAATATGTTCCCTATTTGAAAGTGAAGTCTTGATCATAACCAATAAGCTAGTAGTTTGTTATCAGACAATGATACTACAGATTATTCAATTATTAATTACATATTTCGTTTTGTTATTGCATTCATTTGTATAGTACTGTATCATGTCTGAATCATCTTTTGTTTCATTTGTATTTTCTTTGGTTTTACACGCTAGAAAAAAATAAATAAACTAAACTAAACTAGTTTGACTCTAATTAGGTATTTCTATCTAAGAATATGTTCCCTATTTGAAAGTGAAGTCTTGATTATAACCAATAAGCTAGTAGTTTGACTCTATTTGACCTGAACAGGTTCCCTATTCTAAAGTTGCCTCCTCTTCACACTTTGTAAATACATTATAGCACACAACTACTGAAATTAACCTCAACAGTACATGAACAAAGTAGGCTCACGTTGAAATATCTGTTTTATTAATGAACCACTAAAGAGAGGTTCAGACACATACCAAAACATGTCAAGTTTCTCCAAGGCTGAGAACACATATGCAGCCTGTACTTTTTAATAAAACTGATTTTTAACAGAGCTTATGTATTTGTGATCATACTGTGTGACCTGCTTGTATGTACTTACACAATAGGTGTACTGTTCTCTCTATGTGTTGTCTCAGTGTGAACATATATTAAACAGCCAGCCAAACTATTTTGAGAGCCAGGGAATGAGCAGCCATGCTCCTTTATTGAATTATTTGCAGTCCACTGACATTCAAACGGAGTGAAACTATAAAAAAGGCACTTAATGATTTCATACATGCAAGTATAACACAGATTACTTGTATTATATGGTCATATAGAATAAGGCATTAATAAGTGTTTTATAATGACTAATACCGAGCCAATATACTGCTAATATGCATGTTAATTAACAACTAGTTGATGGTGAATTTGTGTACCTTAATAAGAAGTTGGAGCACTTATATGATGAACATTGATGTCTATGTGCCTTATTCTGTATTTTTCACAATTGTTTCAATAAAAATATATATATTGAGATAGTAAGTCAATATATTGAGATAGCTAAGTAAATATATTGAGATAGTAAGTCAATATATTGACTTACAGGATTTTCTTTTCTTTTTTTTCATGTGGCCTAAACAGGCTTCCATACAAAACCCTTTGCGAGATCTCGCAAAACTTTTCATTTAGCTCAATGTACTTCCTGGTCAGTTCGGCAACACAGAAACCACAACAATGGAGCGGTTCATCGATTTTACTTTGAACTTTGCCTTAAATATAAAGATATAACATCAGTGCTTGGCAATAGGCACGGGTTTCACGTAAGTGAAAGACACCTCAAGAGAACACTCAGAGCAAGGGGACATGCATATGGAGTCAGATTTGGGTCAATATTCTAGCACACAAAACAAGCTACTCACGAGCGGAAAATGTGCTTTTACACGCGCATGAAATGACCCTCGCGCGCAGATTAAACCCCCGCGAGCGGCTATGCGAGAGACAGCCCTCTTGCTCGCTCGCGGGAGTGTCAGCCTCACTCACTCGCGGAGTCTGTCTGCGCGCAAGTGAAAAGTTTCTGACACTTTGGGGCGGAGCCACTGGACTTTGATTGACAGCTGCAAGGAAGCCCGGAGTTGCCAGGTTTGATAAATGCCTGAACTACCAAGAGCAGAGGAGTGACAGCTGCAAGATCAGTTGGATGAGATTGAATGGTAAAGTTGTCCATAAAAAACTATTATATTCGTAAAGTGTAGTTCATTAATTTGGATTCCCGCTGTATGAAGAAATTAAAGGACGGCGCGGAAGTGGAAACAATTCACAAAGGGATTAAACTGTTTTAAACACATGCTCAAAGTAAGCCGGATTTTGCCGATTTGAGGCCTGGCGCCCCCCCTGCGTTCTTTGGCGCTCCCCCAAGGGGGGCGCGACCCCCATGTTGGAAACCACTGCCCTAAAGGGACATGAAAAACAAAAAGTCTGGATAACGGGTGAGTATCTCGTGCGCACGAGAAACTAACCCACTATCCCGACTTTTTTCACAGGAGACAACCATTTCATTGCAGACTGACAGTGTATAGGCCTACATTATTTGAGATATATTCCTAACTCAGACTTAATTCAGAATTTAAGTAATTTGGATTCACCCCCTTGGTCAAATAAACATCTGTACAAAATAACATGGCAATCAATCCAATTGTTGTTGAGATACTTCGATCTAGCCGAATGAGGTGAACAGAAGAAAAAACATGACCATCCCTGGGCCAGCTTCTAGTCTTGGTCAAATAAAATCCTCCTTGGTAGGTACATCGCTTCAACCAACCTGAAGCTCATGTTGAAATCACAAACTTAAAATCCCAAATTCAGGGCGAGTTTGGCCCTGAGGTTACAGTATATCTCAGCAGTTCTCCAAACTTTTTGAAGCTCAGAAAAACAGGCCTCACATATCCATTACAGCTCTCCAAACAGTTCATACAACATGTTCCCAGTGTTTTTGTAGCCATGTTGCAGACCTCTGACCCCCACCAGGCAAGAGAGTGGCATTTTGACACGTCTGTCTTTTTTTTGACACGTCTGTCTTTTTTTAATCCGTACAGAAGATGTAGGCGCTAACTCCAGGACAGCAGTCTGACATGGAGGCTGTGTGTTTGATTTGCCTTCAACAGGGGGCTGTTTTAATGAGCACACATGGGTGGACAATGACTGTATTTTCATTTCCAGGCTACCCATTTCTACATGATCATTTTGACTGCTATCGGTTTGACTGGTCAGAAACAGAGAAGAGAACATGGTGTACGATTTGGCCGATGTTTGAAATCCACAGCCCTGAGTAAAAGAGATGTGCTGTGTCAAGTTATTCTGGTAGCTTTTTTTAAGCTTGAGAGTTGATCTTTCATGTTGCCTGGTTTTAATGCTGCCTTCAAGTCATAATGGTAAGCTCCTAGTTGAGACTTCTGAAGTGGCAAATATGACGTGGCACGCTTTCAAGTGCGTTTAGTCGCAGGGACTCTTATCAAAAGCAAGAGGGTGACATCCAAGCATCAATGTGTGACAAGTGATGAGTTAAGGGAAATATACATATAGCTATAGACACTGTGTAGCTGGAAATACTTAACAGAAGGAATCATATTATTAGGACAACACTATTAACGCATCTTTGCTTTTGATTGTTTTTCACTTTTTCTATGTCTCTTTTTGATGATGGCATATGTCTGTATCAGGAAATACACAAAGACAAGTAGGGCAATTCAATCTGTTATTGAGAGTATGGCCAGACATAATACAATGTGAAAAAATAAGTATTGGAAAATTCCAACCATTAAAGAATGTATGTTACATTCTTTAATGGTATTACCCAATAAAAAGGCTCCAGCAAATGTATGTTTTCCATTACTTCTATTCATAAACATTAGACATTGTATTTGTGGTGATCTAAAGAGCATGGACAAATTACCTATTTATCTATTACTTGTAAAGCGACCTTGGGTCCCTTGAAAGGCGCTATATAAATCCAAGTTATTATTATTATTATTATTATTACCTTTGTTTAATGCAGAGGACCTGCTGTGAGTTCCATCTAATTTCATAACTGAAAATGTCCTCTACCAAACGCTGAAGAAAACCATATAAGGTTAAGGAGAATATGAAATCAGCACATGATGTGGTCTGAATGAAATTATATTTGCAAATAACTCGTCTGGTTGGTTTAACCTTGTTTGAGTGATGTGGCTGCTGCTTTAGCATCCAAGGGACAGAATAATGAATCTTCAAAAACCTTCCTGCAGTGGCCTCATGCTTCTGTTTCTGTTAATGAATACCCATCATCCATTCTTCTCAGTACAGAAGTTAGTTAGGGAAGAAGAGGTTCTTTCTGGCTAATGATTAAGAGGAAGGAACGGAGAAAGAAGGAGAAAGTGGAGGAACACATAGTGAAAGAGAAGCTCTGAATGTGTAATGTGAAAACGCAATGATCTAAAGGGAGACTGGACTAGGCTCTGTGAAGAGGAGAAACCTTTCTACAGTGTAAGTGTAAGTGTTTTTGAACAAGTCTCGGTGAGTCAGACATCTCTCTGATACTTTTTCCAAAAAAAAAAAAATCATCAGAAATGAAAAGTCCTTACCTTCCCTGCAGGGCTTTTCTGGATATGAAAAGCTGGACCTTTGCTGCAGCCGGTTGAGCACAAACTTTTCAGTCACTTTGGGGAGCCATGCGAAATGACACTCGACACCAGAGAGAGGGGATACAGTGGGGCAAAAAAGTATTTAGTCAGCCACCAATTGTGCAAGTTCTCCCACTTAAAAAGATGAGGCCTGTAATTTTCATCCTAGGTATACTTCAACTATGAGAGACAAAATGAGAAGAAAAAAATGCAGAAAATTACATTGTCTGAATTTTAAAGAATTTATTTGCAAATGATGGTGGAAAATAAGTATTTGGTCAATAACAAAAGTTCATCTCAATACTTTGTTATTTACCCTTTGTTGGCAATGACAGAGGTCAAACGTTTTCTGTAAGTCTTCACAAGGTTTTCACACACTGTTGCTGGTATGTTGGCCCATTCCTCCATGCAGATCTCCTCTAGAGCAGTGATGTTTTGGGGCTTTCTCCATCGTTGTGTACAAACTGGATAAAACGCCGGCTTTTTGTTGTTGTTCAGGAGTTGATCCCGCCCCTGCCCCTGCCCCTGCCGCCGCCTCGACGTTAGCATGACGTATGCGGTGCTTTTGCTCTAGCCGGACAATTTTTTGGTGCTTGAAACTAACTGGATTCCGGAGCTAAGAGGCTGCTCCGCTGCGGTGTGAACAGGAACACCCGGTGCTTTTCAAGCTCCAGCTCCGAACCGGCTCTGAAACACCATTGGTGTGAATGAGGTAAAAGTAAAGCCACATTAGATTGGAGTCTGCCATCACTCAAACGGAGGGTGACGTTGAAGGCCAGACTTATCGTGGGCTCAGCATCTCATCCGGGGGGAGGAGGGTTAAAAGGAAACTCGTTTTAAAATTATGTTTTACCTCGGTGTAAGGGTCAAGCTGCTTAGATTAGGGTGAATGTGTGCAGCTCGTGTGTGTCTGAGGGGGCGGGGGGAGTAGGCAGGGGGTCCTTCGGAGAGCGAATGGGTGAGCCAGTCTCCAGGAACAAGTGATTACCTACCTCCGGGCCCTGCTGTAAAATGTCAATCGTCTGAGAAATGGGTCTGTGTTTGGTGACCTGTAAACTCTGACATCATATGCTGTTCTGGTAGTCGGTCAATGTTTAGTTTTTTTCTAAAATGAGGGATATTGTACCTTTCTCCATTTCTTTTTTTAAAATTGTTCCCACTGCACACCCTCCAATCTCCGGTGTCAGAAGAAAACAAGTTGTTACTCGTGTCTCTGTCACACTGCAGCTTCACCTTTACACATTTATTTTACAGCTTAGATGTGTAGTTCATAATGATCTAAATGCTATCTTAAGAGCTTCAAAATAAATGCAGCGTAAGGCATAATCAGCAAAGCAAAAGACACCTTCCTTTCTGAAGCAATAGCATTGTAACACATTGCTTCAGTAATTAACATAACCTTTAAATGAAAGAGTAAGATATATAAATATCTGATGTTAGAGTAAAGTTGTTGCCTTTATCTTCTTTCATTCTTAAAGAAAACCCAAGTAAATCCCTGTGCCCAGACTAAAAAACACAAGATTTTGATAGGATTAAACAGAATATTTGTTTAAAGAGGTATTTAAACATATAGTAATCTCTCAGTTTTATAAACGTCAGAGATAGTTTATAATTGTCAAATAAGAAAGGAGTCCAATTTCTCTTCACATTAACAGGTTACACATTTATTTAAAAAAAAGTTTCAAATGTTTAACCTACACAGAATCAATACTACCACCTTAAAATGGGTCATGGGTGGGTAGCTATTAGACATATTAGAAAGTAAAGGTTGTAGAAAACATATCAAGGGCAGGTAAAAGTAAGACTGAGAGAGAGAAATGTATCAGGAGATATGTCTACTGAGACATTTTATACTGCCCTCTGCTTTTCTCGTATTACATTTCAAAATGCACAAGCTTCCCTAACCAGTGCAACATCTGAAAACATGTAGTCCATTAATTTTGACTCAGTCATTAGGACTTGATTTAATTATCTTCAAGGTCAGGTCTGAGATGGGATCAAGTCCCTGCCAAAACAAAACCCTCCCTTCCTAGTTTCTGTTCTTTCTGCAACGCCATGCCAACTTCCACCTGGACATTCTGGAAACCTGACAAGAAACGTCTCCGAAGTTATTTTGATGTCAAATGTCCAAAGTAAGAACTTAAGATCATTTAAATAAATGTATTCATTTAGATTCACTAAAATGTGAATCACAGACAAGAATAAATTAAAGTCAAGTAAAAAATTAATTAAAGTCGCAACGCCAACTGTGGTTGGTTGCGTACAGGTCCCCTTGTCCACTTCCTTACCTTTACCTCCTAGGCCTTTGTTCCACGACAACCTTCTTCAAAATCAAAGTACTACAACTAACAAGTGCTGTGGTCGCAACGCTATCACGCTGACAACATCTGTCCATAGACTCCATACAGCTTCTGTGGTAGCTGCCCCTACAGTAGGTGTCTCCTAAGGGCAAAAACACACGCACAGACTGACACGGTGAAAACAACACCAGTGTTGCGGCTGGTGGCTATGGAAAAAAAACATTCAAAAGTGAATGATTTCTTTCCTGACCCCTTCCCGAGGCTTTCAAAGGCAGATAAAAACCCCCTGACATTCAAATGATGTCCCTTCATTCATTAATTTCTAATCAGGCCAGGTAATTAGAATAATATCCAACTGTGATTTTCAAGTGGAATTATAGAACAAGTCACGTAAACACTTTTGATTGACCATCTCAAAGGCGCTGCTTGATTTTCAATCCCCTGGGGAACATTAATGTTAATGCCCTGCTCTGTGAGTAATCTGGTGATTGAACTGCACTCAGAAGTTAACTGTTAAAGCGCAGCACTAGAATAATTCTCTGACCTAACTACATGGTCATTTCATGAAATACAACCCTTTTAAGCAGCAGCATGACAGTTATAGTCCTGCCATGCTGCTGCCACCTCTCACAGTTGCACTTCTCCTGCCTCAGCTTCCATCCAGCATCCCCTCTCCTTCAGAAAGCCTAACCACCCTTTCAAACCACTAGGATATCTGCTTGCCTTTCTCTATTAATCTCCCCATCCCTAGCCTTCGGCTTTGGCCTGAGCGACACATACACATGATGTGTTTTGGCCCTTTGACACCAAACACAAAGGGACCGCAACCCTTCCTCAGGCAGCAGCTTTACTCTGTCAGAACTCAAGTCTGTCCTATTGGAGGTAAGTAAGCCAGAGCCTATCATGAATTTAAACTACTGCGCTTTCTTCGCCTTTAGCCTCTGCTTTACAGTAGGAGCTTTTGCAAAATCCAGACCAAATACATTTGTCTGTACGGAGATCTTACATTTTGAAATGTGAAGGCTCTCCTGGTTTATGTGTGTTTAACCGTAGGCTAAAAAAATGCGGTAGCCTTTTATGAAATTGTATTTTGCTGTAATGGCAGAGCTTGCCTCAGGCCAGCCTTTTAAAAGGTTGGTGGTTTTGAGCCCAATGCATTATTTCCTGTGGTATCTTACAGTTAACCTGGAACACCTCCAGTTAACAGCTGATGGCTGGCTCCAGCTGGAAAACCTTTTAAAACCCACTCCCTCGCTCTCGTTTTACAGTAGCTATGTTTTTTTTCTAATATCTTCAATTTTGTAACTTTCACATCGTTTGTGACTACTAACACTGTATCCCTCGAGCCATGGTGGCAACACTTCTTTTTACTTCCTCACCCTCACATCTCCCCGAGCATCATTTGGTTAGCAAGCAGATGTGGATGTGACAGCTGTTTAAATATAGCCCTAAACCTAAAGTTGTGACAATGAAGGCGCTCCAAGCTGTCACATACGATTTTTAATGTAAGGATCTAAAAATGTATCAGTATATTTCAAGCTTTAATTTGACTGTGTTACAGTAATGGTGTGAAAGGCTTTAGTTTTATTATTATTTTAAACCACACAAGGATAATTGAACTGTTTTGCTTTCTGTATCATCGTCATTTTCACAATGTACAAATTCAAAAGCAGCACTGTGATGGAAAAAAGAAGAACATTGAGTATCGTTTGTAGTGATGGATTTGCCAAGTGTATCAAATATGTAATCTGGGGAGTTGGTTGATTTACATTTTACTCTTTAATAATGTAAGAGAATAAGCCAGAGGAATACAGCAAAACTGAATTGATTGATTTGGGGGCCCTAATATATTACCTGGTGGAGCGGATGCTTAGTCCTTGATGCTGGGGCGGGGTTCGAATCCAGCGACCCATGTTTGGATACTGAAGCCTCTTCTGTAAACCTAAAGGCAAAAAGAAACAAAATGTATACATACATGATTAATTGTGGTTCACTTTTACAAGCTGCCAAAATAAACAAGTCATCTCAATCAAACTGAACAGTAAATGCTTGTATTTAAGCGCTATAAAATATATTTTGCTACTTTCATCTGTTAAGTCCTTTCTCAGAGCATCAGGCACCGAGTCAATAACTGACACTGAACTTATTTCACCGTCAGCAGCTAAAACACTTTTTAACTGTGCAGTTCAGCGGTTAAATATTTATTAATACGAATACGCAGTACTTTGTACGACATACACTTCTACATAAGTATTGTTATTCACTGTACAATGTGCACATTTATTAATTAAATTATTTTGATTATATAAATATTTGTATATTCTATATTTAACTATATTTTATATTTATTTGCACATTTGTGCTTATGTTTATATAAAAAAAGTTGTTGCTTTCATTCTAAATGGAGCAACTCATATGATATCTCCCTCATCACGAATCCCCAAACTCCCACCGAGCTCGTCCCCAGGGTCAGAATGCCTGAGCTATTCCCATGTTAAATATTAAGGTTAACCAGATGATTGCCCTGACGGTAGAAAACAAAAACAAAACATATTTTTGTGATGCACACTGTAATTATGTTTTCTTTATCTCCCTTTTCTTTGTTGATTATTTTCTTGTTACACATTGCCAATTTTACAGATTTCAATGGCATACAATAACATTAGAGTCAAATAATTAAGAAGGTGTGAGGATCATTTCCACCATTAGTTTTTCATGCTTCCAATTCCTGACTATACGAGCTTGGAGGTTGTAAATATTGCACAAACGTTGTTATACCTATAACTACACCAATGTTGTCACATGTGCCTACAATGATGCAAAGAGAAGCCGCAGATAATTACAGATGGAGTTCTCACAAATGTTGCTTGAATCAACAATTTAATTATCTACAAAGCTGCCAATACATTTTCAATTGGTGGATTAGTGTATGATCAATTTCACAGATTCACACAAAACCGTCATACAAACAACAATAGAGTGGTAGGAATGAGTGCTAAAACCATAGAGGCTAAAACCCATAAATTAGTTAGCATTTTAGCTTTTTCTTGTTCTCTTGTCTTAAAATGTATCCTGTAATAACGTGTGTGGTTAATAAGACATGACATGTCAGTAAATACCACACTGGTGAATGTCTAAAGCTTTAACATGTTTTAGGAAAAGGTGGTTTATGTCAGATGAGTAATTAGACCTCTATACGTCATCACACCGAATACGCATTAGTCTTGGTGGTGATGCACAGCTACCGTGTAGTTCCTTTACAGTGCTACGTTAGAAAAAGAACATACACTTTATTAATCCCTTACAGGGACATTTCTTTCCCCACTCTGTTGTGTTTACACACATTACACACACAGAGAGGATATATACATGCACACACACAACCACATGCAGATAGGAGAGGTGGCAGAGCAGAGAGGCTGCCAGGTACCTGGCGCCAAGGGAGCAGTTTCGAGGTTAGGTGCCTTGCTCAAGGGCACCTTGGCAGTGGCCTTGGAGGTGAACCTCTCCAGCTACCAGCTCACTCCATCGGGACGTGAACCGGCGACCCTTCGGTTCCAAGACCAAGTCCCTACAGACTGAGCCACTGTCGCCTTAACAATGATTCAATTGGTGTTTTATCCTGCTGAACAAAATGTGTCAGTATAACATTTTTTTGTGTTTGCTATGGAGTCAAGTGTGCTCTTAAAAGGAAAAATTCCAGGTCGGCCAACAAAAATACAACATCACCACACCACTCTAGTGAAACATGCAACCTGTGTGGAGGGGGTTCAGTAGCTTGATCATCATTTGACACAATAAACCTTTTATTCCACAATCAGCACCCTGTGGACCCTCTTCTCCAGCCCCATGCCCCCCTGCCCTTTGTGACGCAGGGCAGTGTGAGAGCCCGACTCTGTGGCCGGGGGCTGGGGAAAGTCAGGTTGATTAAACAAGCTGCCGGCATAATGTGATCATGTATCAGTCAGCCCACACGTTTAGCTCCGTAATTCTTTCTCCACGGCAGCCTGTCTCCTCTCCAGCTTTGGCCTTTTGAAGTTGAGATCTCACAAATCCCCCCCCCCCCCACTCCATACGATTCACTCCCCCGCCTCACCCATCCGTCCATTCTCCATCATCTTCATCCAATGTGTCCCTCTGTCCGTCCCCGGGCCCTGATCGCTCCTTCGCCTTTAATCTCTCCTCTCACCCCATCCGTCCCGACCTCCAGCGCTCCTTCGGCCCCCGCTCTATCCATCCGTCCCTCTCATGCTGCTTCATGCCATCATTAGGCGTGTTGCCCTGCTCCCTTCCCCTCCC